>JASXSY010002837.1:0-65737 GCA_034509805.1 Sipha maydis
GTAAAAAAAAAAAAATTTTAAACAAGCTATCATTTTAAAAAGAAAATGTAAAATAATTGGTTTATAAAATTGTTCTGTAGAATAGCTAGAGATGTGGAATTTACTCGTAAAAAGTATTCGATAAATTTATCAGTAAAATTTACGTAAATTTACGTAAAATTCAGTAAATTGGTAAATTTTAAAATACAACATTTTAGGTGTAATTTTTTTTCATTTTTCAAATAATGCTTAAATACTAAATTTCTTACCTTCTTCAAGTGTTTTTGAACTATTCAAATGTTGGAAGAATATTTATTTAAGAAAAGTTGCCTAATGTATACTTTAGTACTTTTGTACATTCTTTTTTTATATGTATTGCTATTCTGGTGACATTTTCCTTGTATGGTTTGTTACAATATTTACATAAATACTTGTCACCATGTTTTATGTAGCATTTATTTTTTATTACTTTTGGTTTCATCTTTGTTATATTGACTTGTGTTATTATAAAATAATTTTCAAAAAATATTTTTATATAAATCATATAATTCACATAAATTGCAATAAGATGTAATAACACTAATGACACTGATAAGTGATAACCGACAATTAATTTTAAAACTAGGGAATAAACAACTACAATATTAATCATGCATGTTTATTATTCTTGCATGTTTAATACAGTGCAAGCGTAAACGTATAGCTGTGTAAGTGTGTTGTGTGAAGCCACTAACAGTCACATAGAACAAGTAACGACAGAACGAGAATATGGTCAGTGTTTACTTTTAAATTAATGTATGAATAGATAATAAACTCAAATATAGTGTTTGCATTTTATTGACGTATTCACGTATTGGATACACTGGCTTTGGGTAAAACCGTTGATAAAAACACTAATATTTATAATAATCTATGATAAAATGTATCCCGCTTGTAAAAACATTGGAAATGAGGGGTCACTCAATTTTTTTCAACGATAAAAAAAGTTTACCGGGTAAAAAAATACTCTGTAAAATTTACGTAAATTTTACCGGGTAAATTTACCGAGCTCACATCTCTAAGAATAGCTAATAAAAACAAGGTAAATACATTAAATAATTGACATTTGAACGTAAAAGATGATACGTACATGTTACGATATAATTATATACTTCTACATGAACATTATATCCTTAAAAAAAATGGTACAGCAGATTGGTTATTACCACATGATTTTCAGTATTTATCGAATGAACTTTTAGTTTTAACCACAAAAATAAAAAAATAAAACAAATAACACTTAGTGACATTTATAAAGTATTGCAACTTGTTTAGAGTTCAATCTTTTCCTAACGTAATTCTCTTAATATCGATTTTTTAAGAAACTATGAAATGTTCATTAAAAAAATGCTTCTATTTAATGAAATAATTTTAAATGACTCTACTGTAAACTTTGAACTACTGTAGCTTATAGAGTATAAAACCGTTTTAATTTTCTAAGGGCCATTGTTTTGTGGTATGAGATGAGCATACAACATTGTAATGTATATATGCTGACATAATATTTTTTATTATATTTTATTTTATTATACTTCTACACCTGATAGAAAAATATATTTAAAAAAAAAAATAATTAAATAATATATAAGTAACAATAAAGTATATATGTACTAAACAATTGAAAACTGTATATCTGAATCCAAAATTTAAGAAACTAATAATATAGGGAACTAAGATCTAAGTTAATCATACGCATGGTACATTGAATAGGGTTATTGCATGTATAGTTTTGTCTTACAAGTGTTGGTTTCGAAAACCTGTTTATTATGGTACCAATCCTAAGTATATGATATGTAACCTGTATCGAGTAGTTGTATCTTCTTCTTCTTCTTCTACTTCGCCTTTCTCCCAACTATTTGGGGTCGGCCACCCTTGTCCTACACCTCCACTTTACTCGGTCAATCACATCTCCTCTGCACACACCGACAGCCCTCATGTCATTCTCCAAAGTCTCCAACCATCTCTTTTTTGGTCTTCCTCTTCCTCTTTTCCCTTCAACGTCCATCTTCATAACCACTCTTACTGCATTCGTTTCCTCTCGCCTTATCACATGCCCAAACCATCTCAGCCTATTTTCTCTCATCTTGTCCACAATTGGTGCTACACCAACACTACCTCTCACGTATTCATTCCTTATTCTATCTTCTCTTGTCACTCCACTCAACCATCTAAGCATTCTCATTTCCGCGACACTCATACTTTGTTCTATTCTCCTGTTAACCGCCCAACACTCTGAACCATACAGCATAGTTGGTCTCACTACACTTTTATAAAATTTACCTTTCAGCCTAATTGGAATTCTCTTATCGCATAACACGCCCGATGCTTCTCTCCATTTCATCCACCCGCACTTAATCCTATGTTTTACATCAATGTCAAAGCCCCCGTCCTTTTGAACAAAAGATCCTAAATATTTAATGCTCTCAACTTCACCTATCACATCACCATCTATTGTCAGTTGTCTCCTCATTCCTTCAACTTCTTGGTCTCTTTGTCCAAAATCATACTCAATATACTCAGTTTTATTTCTACTAATTCTCAATCTCTTTTCTTCGAGGGCTAACCTCCACTTATTTAACCTATTATTGACAACTTCTAGGTTTTCTCCTATCAGAACTATATCATCCGCAAACATCATACACCATGGTATCTCACCCTGTATCTCCTTTGAAACCTCATCCATTACCACTAAGAACAGGTAGGGGCTTAGAGCTGACCCCTGGTGCACATCTACTCCTATACTGAAACCTTCTGATACTCCACACCGACTCTTGACACTAGTACTCGACCCTTCATACATATCCTGGATCAAATTAACATACATTTTTGGGACATTTGTTCTCATTAATGCCCACCTTAAAACTTCCCTTAGCACCCTATCATACGCCTTTTCTAAATCTATAAACACCATGCATAGTTTTTTATTCTTTTCTCTGTACTTCTCTACTAATTGCCTAACACAAAATAATGGCTCCATTGTCGATTTTCCTGGCATAAAACCAAACTGGTTTTCTGATATTGACGTCTCACTTCTTATCCTCTTCTCTATAATCTTTTCCCAGATCTTCATACTATGACTCATGAGCTTTATTCCTTTATAGTTCCCACATTCTTGTATGTCTCCTTTTCCTTTAAATATTGGTACAATAAAACTCTTAAGTAGATGTATCTTTCTATAAATTAAATTAATAATACACTTTATGTCCTTATGATTTCAAGATGAGATAATTTTAAAAATGTAGATATCGATGTATAATTGTGTGGAGGGTGAGAACTTGCCAGCAAATAAAATAAAACATTTTTGAATCCTTTCAATTCTTCAAGTTTCCTTCTGAGAATAAAGATTACATAAAACAGATCCTTGTTCTAAAAGCGACCGTACTAAAGATGTATATAAAATAAAGGTGCGATTGGCTCGGTCAAAGTCTGGCCCATTACGAAGAATATAACCCAAAATTCGTAGAGCTTTGCGCGTAATGAATTCAACATGATTTCTAAAATATGACAAAGGCACTAATGTACATTTTAAGTTTTTTATATGATTTACTTGAGGTAAGCATTCGTTATTAATCAAGTAATCGAAATTGATTGTATAACGTGTTCTGAATAATGGTATTACTTTAAATTTTTCATAGTTTAAAGAGAGTCCAACCATTTTACTCTAGTCTATTAGTTTGCATATAGAATTTTGCATTTCAATACAATCTTCTGGAAATTGTATTTTATAAACATTGTTTATATTGTTTGTAAATAAAAATATTATTTGTATGATAGTATAATAGTATTAACTTCTTCTATTATTATAGTTCCAATTATTAAATTATTGTTTTTTTTTTTTACAATTTACAATTTGTTTATTAGTACACGAACTTTTTGGATAGCATTTAGAGTGATAAAGTAAATTAATTTTTAAACATATGCACCGTTTCGTTGTGCACTTTTGTTGATATATACATTTAAAAACCTTTTGATTATTACTTAGCGATTGGGATATTAATCTCATACATTAGCGAAAACCCAACCGGTATTTTATATATTCACTAGTAAAATACCGTAACTTATATATTAATAAGCATACTTAGGAATTGTATAGAATAAATAGTTATTTTATAAAATAATGTATATATATTTTTTTTTTTATAGCTTTTTCCTTCCGCAACATATCTTTATAAAATCAGTTTAACGAGCCATTCGTGACCATCTATTTTGTCTCATATTTGATTATATCTTTTCATTGGGTATTCATTTTAAATAATTCCTCACACGTAATGCTATATAAATTTAGTTTATTTTTACAGTTTGTTTATATTTCCGGCATAAGACTTATCTATTTTCTTATCAATTCTTCAAGTCTTACATAAACAGTATGTAACATACAACATATTTCAAACAAACGTTTTAAGTGAATTATTTATATTTATTTAATTATTTAATTATTTATATTTTATATATCCAACTGATATCGATACTAATTATATGTTTTTGGAATTAAAAAGATTTTTTTTATCCTTATATGCTGATTTGTAATAGGTAAATTTTATTATACATTTTATATTTGTATTATTATGTATAAGATTTCGGGGTATTGTTCTTGTTGTTCGCGCGACTTGCAAGTAATTGTCTTTTTCGGAGTATTTGGAGGTATTTATTCCTAAACGTTAAATTAGGTCTGTACAAATAAGTATATAATAATATATAGTAATAAGTTATATAATCTATGTCCGAAAAAAATTATAAAACCTCGTAACTCGTTACTTTTCATTATAAGAATACCAAGAAGAAATCTTGAAATGTTGTTTATTCTTGAAAAAAAAAAAAATTCAAATTTATTCGATAAATGCACGAATTATTACTGGTATCATATATTTTAATTGTTTATTTTTATACTTTCATTAGATTCCTTGATGTGACATTATTGATGACCATGCAGTTGTTATTTAATAAAAATAAATTCATACTATATTAATATAATCAGGTATATATATATATACGTAAGCTTTTATTTTTATCCTTATCTTCATATTCATATGGAATCAAATGTTAATTCTCACACATTAAAAGTTTAGTGTATGTATAATTTCATTATTTTAAAATATTAAAAATAAACAAAGAACCCTGGATACTGATAAATGAAATAAATTTTTAACTTTAAAATTAATTCATGTAAAAAGAATAATTTATAAAACAAAATTGAAATATTATATGAAGGACTAAATTTTAAATTATGATTTATTTGTAGAAAGTACAGTTTGGTTCCAAATAGAAATCTATTTTAAATGGAATTCATTTCTTTGGCTTAATGGGAATCCATTTTATAATTTTATTGTAAGTACTTATAAGATAATTTATTTTCAACAATTTCATTTTTTTTCTTGATGCGATGGAAATTGAGCGTTAGACTTTCGATTTTTCCGTATGAAAAATTCAGTTAAGAAACCAATTAATAATTTGATTAATCAGTCAAATGTAATGAATTCACGTGGTGAATAAGTAGAAAATTGTTTTTGTTTATATTGCTTTTAACTTGGGATATGAGTTGATTTATGTTATTGTATTGTTATTTTTATATTATTAACTTATTTTCATTTATTGATTTTCAGAGTTGTTAATTACTCAGAAAAATACGATATACAACTAAAAAAAAATAAAATACAAGTATACAATTTAATTAAATATCCAATCATAAATTGCATTTTGTATGAAAATTAAATTGAAAATAATTGCTTTTTTCTTTTCTCTGAAGCTCTTCTATCAATTATTACCATAACAGGTAAACTAATTAACTTAATTTTACTTATACTTACATTCATCATATAATGTTTTTATTATTTATCATCTATTTATTTCTTGGTTTTGCTTTTAAATTTCTTAGCTATTTTGATGTCTTTAATTTTGTTAGAAATTTATTTAAATTAAATTAAGCAATTTTTTTATAGAGTTGAATGTTTGAGCTGAAAATATACTACTTTATCATAAAACTGGGTAAATCAAAATTTTTATCAAAACTTATGTAATTCGTGGTTTTAAAATACAAATACCCAATAAAAAAGATTTTTAATTAAATATTTAAAAGAATAAATCTGAAATGTGTTGTAAAATAATAAATTAAAATGGAATTAGATTACTATATATTACGTAATGTATAATTAAATGTCAGTATAACTAAAACTAAAAAAATATTTTATACTTTTGGTTTGAAAATTATCGTTTCTGGTCCACGTTGAAAGCATTTATGTATAATACAAATACTAAAAGTATATTTTAATTTGTAGTAATTTAATTAGAATTCTTGTTCTTGTTCTCTCAATATAACTTGTATACAATGTTATTAATTTTATGTAATCTGTTGTACTCTTACTCCTTAGAGTATTTTTTTTTTTTTTAACTAAAACAAATATATTTTTAACTTTACGATTTGAGGAAATATTATTTGTCTACGTTTTAGGTTTTTAACCAAACCAGACAAGTGGACCCATAAACTAATCCCAAACGTTGCTCGATAACTCCAAGCCAAGCAGTCCATTGACTATCACCTAACACAGGCCCTGTCAGGACATGGTTGCTTCAGGGAATACCTCCACCGCATGCACCGCGCAACAGACGACCAATGCGTCTACTGCGGGTCTTCGGACACCGCAGAGCATACCTTGTTCCACTGCGACAAGTGGCAAGATCTCAGGGCACCGGTCAGATAGTTCTTTGGAGGCCGGGCACCCCAACCGTCCGACGCCGAGGATCTGCTCTGCGGGCCGGAAGATCTGCCTAGCAACACCGGATCTGCGGCAGAAAGGGCATGGTTAGCTTTTATTAAGATGCTAACTAGCATCATACACAAAAATGAGGAAGACGAGAGAGCATTAGAAGCTCGAAATCGACACGGAGGGCGCATCTGATCAGATGCACGGGGGTAGAGACGAGACCGGCCAGGTGCCGCCTCTCCGATCGAAGCCCCCACCTTCCCGTACACAGGCACCACGGACGGAGAGACCACGAACCATGCCGGAACACGGAGCAACGAATCTTCGCATTAGTTACCGAATGTAGCGCGGGTTCGCAGCATCCACCTTAGCCGTTTTTTTTGTTATATATATTGTAGGCACAACATCAACTTAGCGCGCGTCTAAGGTTGGATGCACGTATGTATATATAAATTGATTTTTTCAATAAACGATGGCGGCGCCACGGAAGTAATGCGAAAGCTGTTCCCCCGGGGCGTCGTCGATTTAACACGTATAAAAAAAAAAAAAGGTTTTTATCCAAACAATGATTTTCTATACTTATATAATAAAATAAGTCTATAATTAATCTTAAATAAGTTATATAAATTAAAGTAATAAATTAAGTTTATAATGAGCCTTGACGCGAACCCGTGCGGCATCCGTTATCAAAACGACTGCTGACTGCTGCCGACCGCACTTGTATATCACTCGTCAACCACCACCCTGGCACGCAACATCGTTACGACACTCCGTCTCCCATCCATCACTGGAAAGAGGACGAGAGCGGTCGCGACGACGTCCGTCCGATACGGCATTTGAACCCGGTCTGTTTTTCTGACACCGCAGAACAATTAACATCCGTTTGTGCGTATTTTGTTTTCTATTATTTCATCTACTCCCAGTATGCAACAAGACATTCAAATTTGTGTTTTCCTGACTGTTATTATTAATATTATTATTATTATTATTACTATTATTAATATAATTATTATAACTATTAATAGTAGCAAATCTTTATTATTCTTATTCTTTATTATTTTAATTGTGCCACACAATTCTAACACCGACGTGTGCGCTCCTCACTACCGACCTACACGCGTACCGCGTCAGTCTCTAACTCAAAAATAAAAATTATAAATGTTATAAACTAATTTTGTGATATGAAAAATGTATACGAATTTATGATCCGATTTTTTTTCGTTTTTTAAATAAAGCGGAAAACTGCTTGAAGCAGAATATTTGGTTGGTTTCATGCTATTCCACATTAGACAGTTTTCACTGTATAAATAAATCATTAATAAATTTAAATAAATAAATGAATGCTTAATCTGGAATGATATTACATCAACAGATATATTCAAAGTCAATAAAATGTATTTATTTATATATATACATATATATATATATATATATATATATATATATATATATATATATATATATATATATATATACAAACTATTTATTTATTTATTTTTGAGTATTAGAAATTTGCTAATTTTTGTTTTATTTTATTATTAATTATTCATTATAAATGGTCGATTGCCAAATAAGTTGTTGCAAATTATTATATTATGTTTGAAAATTTATTACAGTGTAAGTATTTTTTTATACTAATATTTATAATACATTTATCAAATAAACTCCCATTGACAATTTAATCAGCTTTTGATAAAACTCTGATAATTATTCAGAAAATAATTTAATGCAGTAATAATAGTAGAGATTATGTTACTAAATTACACAGAAATCAATAAGTTATTATTTAGGTTTAATCATTAATACCTTCGTATATTATTATAAAATACATACCAAATAAAGAATACCTTTTAATTTAATTATTTTTAATAGAAATTAAATTAAAATTTTTTATTCTTTATTAGAAAATTAGTTTAAAACCTATATTCATCATTATTGACATATCCAGTATTTTTAAGTCGGAGGAGCTAAACATTTTTTTGGATAGGTTAAGTAAAAGAGGCTTTGAGATTTCACCATTCATCCCCTCTTCCAAGTTTACAAATTTATTTTTAGAATTTGAAAATAATTGTAGTAATGGTTATTGAAATACAATATATAATAATAATAAATTATCGGTGGTCAGCTAGTCATGGGAGCTATTCTGGGATTCATTTTTTTTTACAACGTAAATATGACATGTATTAACATAAGTGTAATATACATTTACGAATCACAAATATTAGTGATATGTGTATTAAACAACAGCAAAAATATGTTTTTATTTTCATACTTCTTCTTTCTGGGACGAAAGTTCAGTTATCATTATAAGAGTAATATTATATTATTTAATATATTTTGATTATAAATCGTAAAACCAAAAAAAAAAAAAACTTTCTTCAATCATAATAATATAAACAAATAAGTAATACCAATATAGGCACCTCATAATATGAGGTAATTATATTATAATTGTATTGTAATTATATATAAGTATATATATATTATATATTGTAATTATATATTTAAAATTTCATTATGTATATTAAAAATGTATTATGTTTTAACACTAATAAATGTATAAAAAGTAATTTAATCTTAATAAAAATGAAAAAATGAACAATAATATTTTTATTGAAATGACTGAAGCTGGCCGAACAAACATGTAAGACCACTCAAATGCCCGACAAAATCATAAAGTTTGGGATTGATCGGTTTTAATTTTAAAAACAGATTTTACTTTGTATACTACATTTTGTATACTAGTCTTCAAGTGATTTTTTGATTTTAAATATTTTAGTTTTTGGATATAATTTGATAGGTTATTCATTTAATATATTTCCTTTCCTTATTTTCATTAAAACATAAAAATATTACAAATTTTTTTGTTATATCCTAAACTCTGTTAAATTTATAGTTACCAGTTATTAAACCTATAACCTATATAATCCATAACATTTTATTTTATTTCCTTAGTATTAATATGACTGATTTCTAATTTTATACTGCAGCAATTGTTTGTTTTGATGGTTTCAAACGTAATGGACTATTGTTTATACACACGACGTTGCAAACCTATAGTGGGCTGAATCCATTAACTTCAACTTCAAAACATTTACATAATCAATGGTCTGTAATCAAAAATAGTAAATTGGTTGAGCTATTCGAATATTTATTACGGAAAAATATAAACATCAGAGCTAGTATACATCAAATATTTATTGAAGGATTTTGAAACTTCTAACAATGTGATAATAGTATTATTTTATTATTGTATAATCTTAAATATATCTATGTCTGCACTAGCGAATCGACATTTCAGATCTATTTCTGGTTACAACCTTTAGAGCATACAAATTTATTGTTTTGCTTTTATGAATTTTTTTGAGCAACACTCAATTGTGAATTAAATTCAAAGATTAACAAATGTAAGTATTTTGTTATCTATAAGAAAATATTATAGTTTAGCGTTATGGACAAATTACAAAAGTTTGATTTTATAAACTTGAAAATTATTATGGCTCTTAGGTTTTGGTTTTATGATCTCTTATCTCAATGGACAATTATTATTTCCAAGATATTGACATTAAATATAAGCCATTCGAAATTTTTTAAATTTAAAATAAAATTATTGATATAATTATATAAATATTAAATAGTTGGTTGTAAATTTAGAATTATTTATTATTTTCAACATGACACAAATACTAAAAAAAAAAACACATTAAAAAAGTCAAAGAAAATATTCTGTACATTAGTTTTAAGTGATTAAAAATTTATCAATGTTTCGGTTTCAGGTATCTATTTGGCATTCATTGTATCTAATGTTGGTCGACGAATCCAATACTTATACACTGTGCAAAAACATTAGTATAATTAAAAATAATCAATCTTGTATAAGTTTTGGGACTTAAATAAATTTTTGTGTAAACAGCAACAACAATCGTATACTTTATAAACTGTAAAATTGTCGACGGTTTATCATAACTATAAATTATAATAATATATCCGTACAATCACTGTGTAATAATCTAACTTTACACAGGTGTAATAGCTGTTACTGCAGTGTTGATAAACATTATTATTAATATTATTGTAGCAAGCGTGTGTCCACAGTTTCGTCAAAAAGCAGTATTTCGTGTCGCAGCACCTTCCGCACTTCATAAATACATTGTGTATTCGGCGAATCGGATTACATATTGTGATAGCTTGGTGAATAATATGTTGACGATTGTTTTCATACTCAGGACAGTACAAAAAGGCATGGGTCGGGGCGCAATTCTAAGAGGAGCGCAAATTGTAGGACTAAAAGTTACCAAGTCACTACTGTTTTACTAAAACTAAATGTTTTAAAAATAATTCGAACTATTAAATTGTTTTGGATATTTGATGTAATATATTTTATAAAATATGCTTAAAATGTATTAATTGCACTGTAGGACTTCGAATCTATGAACACTAACTATGACATACAAAAAATTAGTAATAATGTTTAGATATAATGCTGAATACAAAATATTTAATGTCGGCGAAGAATTTTTAATAAAATTTAACTACATAAATAATTGTTATTAATAAACACAGTAGGTAGTATACCATAGTGCGTTGTTGAGAAATCATTATTATATAAGATAATAAATGTATACACAAATACATAGTATGTATCCATAATTATGTAAAATACTTCCAATTACGATATTTTTAGATATTATAACATAATATTTTATATGAAATTCAAACTTTACACTAAACTGCATTAAGGTAGTTGTCATTTTGTCCAAACTTCTCTATCACAAAGGACATACTACATACATAATTGTTATAAGTACCTATACAATGTTATGTACTATAATAATTAATAATAATAATTTTACAGGACATCAAAGGGATTGCACACTGTGTGTTATTACAATTTATTATTTCATTTTATCGTATATATATATCATACATATTCAGTGGGTGGCGTATTTTCAGAGAGATTTCCAGGTCTTGGCCCCCCAAGAAGAATAAAATGTTTCAAAAGCCATAAATGACTTGCTACGAAGGTACAGAGAAAAGGGACATTAATATTTATCATGTGGTTGTAAACAACTCTTAATATGTATTTATAATAAAAATAAAATAATATAATTATTACTTCATATCTTATATATATTTTCAATAATTTTATAAAACTACTTATTTTTTAGAAAAGTGTAAAACCCTTTCTAGGAAAAAATTTAAAAATACACCACCGTATATATCCATTAAATTAAAGACATTGAAATTGAATATTTATAAATTATTTTTATAATGACAAATCACAATCTTGATGTTCATAACACATAATTTTTAATTGTATAAATAATAATAATAATAATAATAATATATGTATATGTATATGTATATGTAATATATATATATATAGTCAAATATGTAAATCATAATATACATTTTGTTCCAAAATGTACAAAAATAATACTGTTTGAGTAACAGTTTAAATTTTTTTCCTAACCACTTTAAACCTAAACTTAAAATTAACATAAATAATAATTTGAGTACAACAAATTTAATAACGTTGAATTTTCAATATGTATGTTTAACAATAATATGTTTGCAAAAAAACATTCTGCTTCAATGTTTGAAAAGGAAAAAGTGAAGAAAAATTGTCTTCAAACATGTTTCATTGGCTAACCCGAAAACTCAATAGTTCAAACAATGATTCTACACCGATAACACCGGTATCTAATCTTGATCTTAGTATTAAAAGTAAAAATATTATAATATTGATAATGAAATAAAAAATTAAGTAAAACTAAAATCTATAAAGTGAGATCAGAATTTTAAATTAACGGCACTGGAAAAAGAATCGTCAAAATCAACCTCAATAATGTCGCCTCGCTTAAAAAAATAAAATTGATGCAAATAAATTAAATTATTGGTGGTTATTATTCTAGTAAGACTTTTTTTCCCGGTGAAGGCGCGTTTTCGATGCTTTGCCAAGGGCGTCCCACTCAACCTCGATGCGACTTTGTTGACGACAAAATGATTCGCACACGTTGCACGCACGCACGCACGCACGTAATCCTGGAATACACGCAACGCAGTCTTCTTGTCTGTTTAGAACACCGTCCAAACATCTTCTCGTAGGCGGCACCACCCTTGTGCGTTCGTAGCCAAAACAAACGAAAACTAATCCGTTGCACAACCGATGCGAACAATACGTACAACAAACACACACACACACACACACACACACACATACACACACACAAATACACATGCACGCACACACATACGTGTATCGATACGCACACAGTTAATATAACGTTTTAATAATGCACACTCATCCCACCCCGCGCATCAAATCCATTCATCACTGCAACTTCGGCCACGACCGTTGTTTGGCAAACAGCATTTGTATGGCACTCGATTGAAACACATATCAATACGATTCGAATACCATCGAGTCGCAAGGTTCCTGTTCTCCTAGGGGTTCGCTAGCCAAACTCACGCGTAAATACCTCAAGGCGGCAAAAATCCAACGTGCTTTTGTACGTGCCACTGCGTCTCGTACGAATTCGAATTGTCTACGGAGTTCGGCAACGGACAGTGGATGCGATAAAAAAGAGGAGAATATAATTTAACTCTGAAAATACAATTATTTCTATAAAGATTCGCGTTTCATTTCAAACGTTGTCAATACCTGAACATATGTGAGCAATCACGTACTTACTGAAACTCTACATCGCAGTAACGATTTAGATTCGGGTTTTACCTATGAATCGTAATTACACTAGATCTATTCTTAGACCATCAACAGTACCAGGTATACATTTAATTTAAGGTGAAATTATTGTACATGATACCCGTTTTGTGTATAACCCAGCCTTATATTAAAATAAACATTGAAAAGGTTCATTTTTTATAAGTTACAACTTGAGCAGTGACTTAATATTTGGAGGTTATAATAAGAATTACCTATTTGATTGCTGTTACATTTATTGTTATGGACATACTGTATTAATATTTTTACCAACTAAAATAAACATTTAAATCGTATACAATAAAATGGAGTATTATGAATAAATATAATAAAAAATTCAAGTGTGTGAGTCCTTACCTTTTTTTTATTAAACTGTTTAATGGTGATAACGTTGTAATGTTGAAATGTTGATTTTAAAATTATAATCTTTAATGGAATTAATACATAGAATTCCGTGGTGTGCAGCAAAAAAATTGACTGTCTTGCTCTACAAGATAAATATTTAGCAATTAACCGTTCACCAATAAAATCCTTAATCGTAGTTTGTACTTTTTTCATATTATTTTCATATAGAAGGACACAAAATAAATTACACATGTTATCGAGTTTTTAAACTGATCATTTTACATTTTTTTTTACTTCATTTTTGAATTTATTATTTTTATACATAATAAGTATTATTAATTAAGTTTGTTTTACTTATTGTAAATACAATTGTATATTGTTTGTGATATAAAAAAAAAAAAAATGTTTTGAATTAAAATTATTCATAATCAAAATATTCATTTCTAGTTTCTTTGTGATAAAAAAACAAAATATATTGAAATACATATTTTATTTCTTGAAATTACGTGTTGTAAATTCATAAACAATATTTTTTAATAAATCGCTTATAAAATATAAAATGTCTCCACCAGATTAATTCAAACAAAAGTAGTTAAATATTTGTAATATAATTATAACCATATTTTAATTAAATGTTCATTATTATAAATCTCTATCTATGTTGTATAGTATGTTATATATAACGTCATGTTTGCGAGTATTTGATTTATCTTATTAGTTACATTAAACATTTGTCACATTATTTAAACTTTATAATACCTGTCAAACTTATTAGTACAGTGATATATTTCTATTGTTATAATTTACGGTTATATTTTAGTTGGAAGTTCTTTTTCAATTTATAAATACATATATTTTTTATGGAAATTCATGAGTAGATTTTTTTAAATTACTTATAAACGACGGATGAACGTCTTTTGACAGCGAATTGACTTCTAAATGTCTTTTTAACTTCAAACGTTTTTGAACAAATAAAAAACACAATTTATACTGCACAGATAATGAAATCCTGGATTTTACATTATTTACATTTGTAATACATTTAATTAATATTCAGTTTGTGATAAATAATTACAGCAATGATGTATAGTAATATATATATTAATTAAAATTTTGTGTGGTTTTTTTAAATAAATGTACAGTCCAACTTTTAAAATTATTTTTATGTAATCATATAATCATCAACTTATTTGAGTTAGTAAAACAAGAAAAATGTTTTTTTTTATTATCTAAAAATAGTGTGTGATTTTTTAAAATAATTAAATTAATTTAAATATAATACTTTATTAATACTTTATAAAATGGTATAATAATTGTAAGTCAGGTACTGTTGTTGCGCTCACGAAATAAAAATATATGAAACACGTACTTGGTAGGCTTATATTTTTATTCGTCGGGTTATGACTAGTGTCAGCGGTCTAATGGATTAGTACCTATATAATATACTAGAGTTTTGGTGTCAGTAGAAATTTTAAAGTATTTAAGTCTCTATTTAAACGGTTTAACTTCAACGAAGACTAATCCCCGGGGTTTCATCCTTCAAAAATACTAATATCTAATTGTAATTAATTTTTTAATTAATATTAATTTCCATTTACAGAATAAGGATTCGATTTACTTATTTCATCATCAGACGAATTTCTATGTTCTTTAGGTCAATTGATAAACCACCTTGCCTTAAAGTTTATCAGAATATATAACACACTTGACTACTGCATATAACTACACTACTTGTGCCAATCCAGACAATATCCATTTTTACAGGAATAAATACTAATGTGTTTCATCTGATACAAAATATTTGTAAATAATAATTAACACAAATAAATTGCATTCAAAAAGTAATGGTGCAATAATATCGATTTATTGTATTTTGAAAAGTAAACGATATTGTTTTAAAAATGTTATGTAATATGTTAATTTTAATTTAATTAAAAATAATATTTCAGTTTGTTTGAATCGATTCATTAAAAAATTTCTAATTCTTTGATAAAAAATATGTATTTGCAATCAAAACATGCTTAGAATCAAAACTTAAATTTAAAATCGAAGTTATAAGAATTTTTTTCATTATAGTCTTACAAAATACTGTGAAGTGCAAATATTTTGTACTAACTGAATACACTTAAGCAAAATATGGAATATAATGTGCTTCTTCTATATATTAAAGAATAATCACATTAATTAACGTTAACGAACATACTCTTAATTTGTTGATTTACGTCAGTTAAAGTATACTGTAGTAAATTATAGGATATCATGTTATACGCATATAATAAATTCCTCATTAATATTTTTATAATGATTTTATTTCAAATTAAAATATTATCCTCAAAAGTTACAGCAACATCCAAATTGTTTTAACGTTTACCAAAAAGAATAAATGGTATTATTCCAAAGAAATATGTGTCTTTGTTTATTATTTACCGAAATCCAATTGTATTTTTTTTACATTTATCGCTGATAAAATGCACGCGGTTATTATAATTTAATACTTTACGGCTACTTGGTGCGTAAATTATGTGACCCTACAATAATAACCAAACTTGGATGGTCGAATTGTTTTGAAATATAATGTAATTTTAATTAAATTATGTACTAAATACTATAGTTTAACAAAAATTGAGTCTAGGTGAGCATGCATATTTCTACTCGAGGGTAAAATGTTTATACATTAAAACCATTTAATTACTCTATCACAATACTATTATCCACTGTTTTGCTTAGATATTACAAAATAAATACTATAAAGTTTATTATTTTATTACAAGATTTATGTTTCATTATATATTTATTTAGAAAGTTATTAAGTATGTTGGCCGTTTTTCGATAAATTAAAATAGGTAGTAAAATTCAATTTATGGTCAAATGACAATGTCGTTGATTAATTGTTTTGGGAATTTTTATTGTACACGTTCTATTTAATGAAAACTATACGAATTTATATACATTATACATGTTGAATGAATTTTCAATGTAAAAACTTTTATCAACCTAAAAATTCTATAGTAACATTATATTATGTATTATATTTATATTTTATTCAAACTAAAAGAATAGCAGTTTTAAAATAATTAAATTTAATAAATTTAAAAAAAAAATCATTGAGCACTTATTTCGTTTTACTAACCATAAATTATAAATTTTGTGTTGTATATAATTAAAATAAATTTATAAACACTGTACTCAAAAATTATTCTTCGATTTATTGGTTTCTTTCTTTTTAAAATTTTAATTGATAGTTAAAAAAAAAAAAAAGAGAATTGATTTTTTACAAATATATAACGAAGAGTAAAATATAATTAAATATAAAATATCTTCAAACCATACTACTTTAAATTTAAATACAATTATTTACGACTTTATACCAAAAGAAGTCAACAGTCGATAATTTTTTTACAAACAGAGAATGTAATATAAAAAAATGTCTCAGCTGAAAAAAGAATACGAGTAAGGTCATCAATTATCACTCTTAATATAAAAATAATTAATGGACTAAGCTAATAATTTAAAAAAATACATATAAAATGTAAAAATGAATGTGATTGAAATGTTTAAATTTTGTTGTTCAAATTTTTTCAACTTAAAATTAAATTTTATAATGAAATCATCTTACATACAAAAAACTGTTGAAAATTTGCTATATTTTTTTTTTTTTTAAAAATTCATAATTTTCTTCAGACCATTTAGTTTGGATCTCTTGTATTCATCGTATAAGAAAAAGAACAATAAAAAAAAAAACGGATGGGCCTCGCTCTGCTGTACAGTTAGGGGTGGAGTGCACCTCGCTTATAGGATAGGTCATAATTATAATGGATTTGTTAAATTTGAATGCAATGATAGATATCATTGTATACGAATAACGATTCTGAACGGAGTTCATATGTTAGTCTAGAATATAATACAATGTTATTTATAAATATTATATAAGTATATTTTATTTTTAAACGAAAAATTTAGAAAAACCGAAAATTTAAATTGTCTATAAATAAGTCAAAATATGTCAAAATACTTTGAAATTTTAACCATGTATAGAAAACATCAATATAAAGATTTAATGATAATTTCAAGTTGTTGCGGTTTTTCCTTTTTGAGTTAGGGCATTTTAAAAAAACCGATATCATTTGTCAGTCTAGAACATTCTACATTATATTATATTTTACATGTAATTTTGTCAATATTCGATGTTCAAACGCTTATAAAAAAAAATTGTGCCTATGGATTTTAATAATTTTTGAATGACATTAAGAACTACTTCTGTGGAATCTTCGATTAAATTTTCAAGTATTTTGTAGAAGCCAAATTTTTTTTATCACCGATTATAAAAATAAAATGTAAAAAAATCGAATATTTTAAATTACTATAAGTGGCTTAAAAATCAATGTAATATTTTGAAAAAAATATTGCATAAAAGAAATACCAATCTTAACAGCTGGTAGAAATTTCAAAAATCTGCGACTTATACTTTTTGAATTATAACAAATATTTAAAATCGTCTGAGAATAAATCGCTATTTTATGCAATTTCGTAAATATTTAAATTTCAAACAGTCATACAATTTTTTCCTCTTAGTCTGGTAGAAATTTTTTTAAAGATTTTTGAAGAGTAGCTCATAGATAACCTAGTGTTAAAATTTTGAACCTTAAGTATGAACAAAAAAAATTTTATGAATTTTTATCTACAAAATAACATGCAAATTATCGTGATTTTTACACATTTTATACAAATTTGAGAATTAAGGGCTTATAAAAAAAAATTGAGTTAACCGATCACCGATATTTTTTAGTTACGATAAGTTTAACTTATTATAAACCTAGTATAAAATTTTCAAGAGTTTTCGCTCAATTAATTAAATTTTATAGATGTTTAAAAACAAAAATTTAACAAAAATCGAAAATATAAATTGTCTATAAATAAGTCAAAATATGTCAAAATACTTTGAAATCTTAACCATGTATAGAGAACGTCAATATAAAGATTTGGTGAAAATTTCAAGTTGTTGCGGTTTTTCATTTTTGAGGTAGAGCATTTTAAAAAAAACCGATATCTTTGTCAGTCTAGAATATTATACAGTATATTATATTTTACATGTAATTTTTTGTCAATATTCGCTGTTCAAACGCTTATAAAAAAAAATTGTGCCTATGGATTTTAATATTTTTGAATGACTTTAAGAACTACTTCTGTGGAATCTTCTATTAAATTTTCAAGTATTTTGTACGAGCCAAATTTTTTTTATCACCGATTATAAAAAAAAAATGTAAAAAAATCGAATATTTTAAATGCCTATAAGTGGCTTAAAAATCAATATAATATTTTGAAAAAAATATGACATAAAGGAAATACCAAGCTTAACAGCTGGTAGAAATTTCAAAAATCTGCGACTTATACTTTTTGAATTATAAAAAATATTTAAAATCGTTTGAGAATAAATCGCTATTTTATGCAATTTCGTAAATATTTAAATTTCAAACAGTCATACAATTTTTTCCTCTAATTCCGGTAGAAATTTTTTTAAAGATTTTTGAAGAGTAGCTTATACATAACCTCGTGTTAAAATTTTGAACCTTAAGTATGAACAGAAAAAATTTTATGAATTTTTAACTACAAAAAAACTTGCAAATTATCGTGATTTTTACATATTTCGTATAAATTGTAACTTTGAGCACTTATAAAAAAAAATTGTGACTTACGATTTTAGATTTTTTTTTATCAGTTAAGGAACAACTTATAAGAAACCTTGTATTAAATTTTCAAGATTTTCTAGGCTGCCAAAAAAATTTATCGTTATTTAAAAAAAAAATACTTAAAAAAATTGAAAATTTCAATTGTCTATAAATAGCTTAATAAAAGTCAAACTTTGAAAATTTAATGGTGTATAGAGAACGCTAATCTAAACATTTGGTGAAAATTTCAAGTATTTACATCGATTAGTTTTTGAGTTATAGCAAAATAAAAAATTTGATTATGTCAAAAACTGGTTTTGCGTAAAAACTCCCGTTTTTCCCAAATTTTTTTATGGTTTTTCCCGTCGCATTTAAAAAATATTGGAAATTTTTAACTTTTGACCCCCCAAAGTACCAAATAGATTCACTTTCCTTTCAGAAAAGTTGCTACATAAGGCAATCGAAGCATTTTTACTGCCCCAAAACGTGTCGACAGACACAAAAAAAAAAAAAACACACATCATTGTAAAATCAATACATTCTTCACTCTGTTCAGAATCTAAAATAAAAAATAAAGAAAAAGATAATCAAATGCGACCCTGTTAAAATTAATTATAATTATTAATATCATAATTATCTTATCTATTATGTTTAAAATATTAATTTCTTCATCCAATATATCCAAAATAGTTTTAAAAATTTATCACGAATCCTTGGTTAGATTTTATAATTTTTATGGTTTTTATACTAACAAATCGATGTTTATTATTATTTACAAACAAGCAAATAAATCATTTTTGTGGTTACTCCAGTCTTAAAATATTTGTGTATTTATGGATATTATTTCTTAATAATTGCGTACAGAATTTAGGTTTTGTTTATAATTAAATTTTATTTTCAAAAGTGGAATATTTATTCTGCGTGATATCAAATGCATCAGAAAACACTTAACTATTGTTCACCTACTTGCATTGGCACAAATGGAAGGTATGATGAGTACTTGGATACTTAGACACTTAGAAATAATTTTTTTTCGTCAAGCATGCTGCATATTGAAATATATATATCTCTAATAAGATAAATATTGATTATATTTCTTAAGTATTTGCCACAACGGAACGGTGTATTCTATCGAAGCAAAATTATATAAAATATAATAACTTTTTTACTTAAACAAAATAATTGGGTACTTGAGCCCCTCGAAAATCTAGGCTACATTTGACAGTGCATATACGTATACGTATACGAATCAATATAAATAGATTAATCAAAATCGTAATTGAATAATATCTAATTTGTAATATTATGTATTTTTTTTTTTTAATAGAATAAAAATAAATAGATAAATGAATAAATATAAATACAAACGTCAATACGAAAAACCGTAACACACTGGTATATAATTATTAGTGTTCATAATCCGTCGCAGGTGAAACCGATTTATGCTTTTGAAATCCATAAGAGTTAAACAATTTAACACAGCGATCCAACAGATCGATTACTGTTTTATGATATGATGGAAGACGCATAGACAGAAATTTAGATCTGAAGAGGTCTATCCCTTCACAAATAATCAAAACTAATAGATAATGGTTAGTGCGGTTTTCAAACTTTTTATAATTTTTCGCAAAGTTAAGAGTACCTTATCTACCTTAAAGTGTAGAATAGAATTAAAAAAAAATTTGCCGAGTATGAAAAATGTTTGGAGATCGGAGGGGAGGGGGTAAAAGTGTTAGACACCACGAACAACGCGTTGAATACGCGGCCGAACAAACAAACCAGAAGCGGGTGGGTACGCAAAACGTGTATGTGTGCCACTTACCGTTCCGAAAACGACGTTCCGCTGCAGACCGGTGTTACGGCGACGGTCACGTGTACGACGGGGTCGTGAGCAGACAGCACGTGCGCGGAGACGCACGACGAACTCGCGCGCGCGACAGTCGCGAAATGCGACACGGCGACGGGCCCGGCAGTCGTCCGCGCGCCACAAAGTCCGGCGACAAGTCGTGAAGCACCGACGCCGACGACGAGGGGAATTTTTTTTTTAACGCAAAACACCGCGGCCGACCGACGTTGTCGTCGCGTGCACGCAAAACGTGTTATTATTGTCGCCGTGCCGTCGTCGCGGTCGTCGTCGTCGTCGTCGTTGTTGTGACCATGCGTCGTCCGACGACCGGCGCCGAAGTGGACCGAACGCCGTTCAAACGGTTCCCGTCCTTGGGCGGCGCGGCCGCTGGTTTTCCGACACTTGCGCGAAAGACGCGCGCCGTCACGAGGAGTGCGAAAGCCTGCCCCGTTACATTTTATTCGCACCGTGACCCGACGACGACGACGACGACGACGACGACGACCATGATGACGATGATGATGATGATGATGACCATAACGATAATGATAATAATCGCGCGCGAACCACGGCTAGGCCGCCGCGTGCACATGTGTAGGCATTGGTGGGCGGCCGGGCGGTTGTTCCGGGGATTTTTTTTCTTCCCCCCCCCCCTCATCGGGACGGGGACAGTGGTTTCGCGTTTTCCGGTAGTTTTCAGGTTTTTTTCTCGGTTTTCCGTCCCCGCACAGCGCAATATCGCCCCTTCTTCCTGCGGCGGGGAAAATTCGACAGCTGTCAACGGACCGCTTGCCGGACAACGTTTTCGCACGGTTAATCGCCCAGTTACGGATGGGAGCTAACGGATGGGAGCTAACGGATGGGAGCTAACGATGTCCGCGGGGACACGGGTAGTATCGGAGCGCTGTGGATTTGACATTCTTGCACTTCCGAAGTCGAACCGCGACCGACGACGGAAAACCAACGAGAATGGTTAAATAACATTTCGGCTTTCACTAGTTCTAGACGATTATTATTGCAATCGTTGTCGTATTAGCCGGTGCATATAAATAAATACCCAGGCAAATAGTTTACATGTGCGTTTTAGAGTAATAATCGTTTGCTAATTGTTGTTTGATTTTTTATTGTTCTATTAATATAGCCTAATGTATCCAGTACACGACGAAACCAGCGGTTTTCGGATTCATCATTCTTCCCGATCGATTGGCCGAGGTTTATCCGCAAACCAATCATCATTAGGGTTCGGATTTAAAAGTTCTGAAGTAAATTAATTGAATGATATTATACGGTTTGATGTGCGAGAAAATACCGGATAAGACGTTTTTAATTTTTTCCACCCGTATACATATTTATGATCTAAATTACGTTGAACTTAATCGGATTTTAGATTCAATGTAAACAGTTTACGTACAACTTACGTACATTCTACCGAAAAAAATGTATTTAAAATACACGTTTCAAAAATTGTTGATAGAATGTTTACCATCGTAACTGTTGAACGTGGATTTATATTATATCGAAAACCTTTGTTCTATGCGACAGTTGTGAAATTATATGGATATAATTGAAAATGTTGTTCGTAATTAACGAAACACTTCGTCATAATGATGATCGTGATAAATTATTTAATCGAAAACCAACACTTTTATTAGCCTTGAATTCTATAGTATATTTTATATTGCTTCATATATCTTAATGGGAAACTTGTAGTAATCGTACATTAAATGTCCTCACAATGCGAGAAAAGTCGTGATTAAAAAGTTGAAAAACTGTACATTCATTCTTAAATTCATTGACATATTTTATGAGCTGTGTTTTTGGAAAAAGCATTTTGAAGTACACGGAAAAAATTAATTTTGTATTAAATCGTTTGCCGTTTATATTATGTAATTATTAAGGATTGTAAAATTAACTTTGTCGGTTTTGTTTTTAGAAACGTTTTAATATTGAATTACGTCGTAACAAATTGTTTTTATGAATAACACGATGTTTTATTTTTTTAAATTAAAATTCAAATCGTGAGAAATTTTTCATTTTTTTATATTTTCTTTTTTTTTTATGATCTGTCTTTTACTTCAACTAATTTTATAGAATTCTATAGAACTTAGGAGATCACTATTAAATCATGTATCATCTTTTTTTTTGACAAAAATGAAATTTATTAATCAATATTTTTTTTATCGACATGATTAGAATCATAATTTTTGATTTAAGATTCCTAATTATTTTAATATAATTATATAAAGTTCATTAATTACAAAATTGTATCAAATGTTTTTTGTTATTTCTGAACCATAATTTAAAAATATACAGTATACAAACTAAACCTGTACTTCTAAGAAAAAAGATAATTTAAAATTATTAATTATTGATAATTATTATTTAAAATTAAAAAAAAAAAAAAAAATCACTATATAATTTATATTAATACAATATAAATTACTTATTACGTATTACTTTATAAATAATAACCAACCATAAATAATGGCTAACCGATGTTATATCAAAATCGATTTTAATTGTCATTCTGACTTGGCATGATCTAATCAGGTCATGAGTAAATTATTTCATTTAAATAATTTATTTTTGGAGTGTTTATCAATTGAAGTAATAAACTATCGGTCAGATATCAGTCAGCGTTAGTTGATTTTAAAATCTTCTTGAATTTTTAAATGAGAACCTCTTATTTGGTATAAAATATATTACTCGTACTCGTATTAAAGATTTTAAAGTTACCTACAACTTCCTATAACAGTGTAATAATCAAATCTTTGATAAAATTCTTTTTTAGTACAATACAGAATAATTCTTCATTTCATGTGAAAAAAAAACTTATAACTGTAACTCATAATATATCTTAGTGACTCTCACTAAATTTAAAGTCTAAGCTCCTTTTCCGAGAAAGTTAATAATTTAGTTCTCGGTAGATCTTTCAGCTACTCCCGCAATTAATCGGGCGTATGTTAATTTTTTTATAGTTTCATTTTGATATAGATCTTAAAAATAAAATAACATTTTACACACAATTTTATTTTATGAAATACATTCGTCCCAATTTTAATTGCAAAGTTGAATCATGTTACAAGTTCTTAACTAATTTGTAACTGTATGATATATAGTTATATATATATATATATATACGTATTTGTTCGTATAAGTCGTGCGGTTAAACGCTCAAATTAGACGAGCATCACACGTACACATGTATCTTACTTGTATACTTAAATGTAAAAACCGCGTAAGCCATGTTATCGTCATACGTTTTACGTAAAATATTATATTCGGATAGATATGTGCGGAGTGAAACGTTCGGCATACACGATTTGATTGTGTAAGAGCACGAAAGACAATAAAATCGTTCGTTTGAAAGATTGGTTTATAGAACACGATGCGGCGAGGTGAGATTTGATATCGCTGGGTACTCACGGTCTTTCAAACACATCAATGTGTACCTCTGTCCGTTTATCGTTCTACAAAGGCTGCAAATCGATATGGCCGGGCAATTTCTATGGATCTTGACCAGTGACGGTCCTCTAGTTTCCCACCTCCTAACAGTACTTTGTTCAATTGTCGAATATAAACCCTTTCCAACACAAGTGGACGCACATACGCACGTACACACACACGTGCACACACACACACACACACAAGCGCACGCACGTTGATAAACCGCACTTTCAATATGAATCCGCACACCATTTACATAGGTTACTTAGATCTTCGCGCAGCCTTGCCGTCGTCGGTCCGCGTATTGTTGTAGTGCTAGTACAACAGTCAACGGTTCCCTTAACGCATTGCGTTTTGATTAAAACGCTATTATTGACCTATCAGTCGATTGTTTTTTTCAAAGGGGCTGCCCGAACACGGCCGTTATTGTGTACACACAGTGAAACCACGAGGGTTTACGAACGCAGTGAATTATCACATCCCAATTATACCTGCCTCCGTACAGTATAAAGTACAATACCTACATATTATGTTTTCTGAGGACGAAAAAAGAGTTCCCGAGCACGCACACGCACAAGTCAACGAACGGATAGTGTTTTTTTTTTTTTTTTTTATTAAACTTATGAATTTTTTATCAACTACGTACACCGTGATCGATTTAGAGATGCGGGCATATTGTTTGAACCGATCGTTATTTTCACTTTACAACAACATTTTTTTCCTTTGTGTTGAAATTCAATTTCTCATATTCAGACCGAACCGCAGCCAACAAATATGAAAAAATACCGAAAAAGTAAGAGTCACGTTCAAATGGAATGTCCAGAGGTTTCGCTTTATTGTATATAATTCCATCAGTTTGCGCTCCATACGAAAATCGATAAATAAAACCGATAAATTTGACACTTATAATTATCCGCAAGGCTCGGACGTTCATGTATTTACATATTTATTAAGAAGCTGCATATTCAAAATCGGATTCAAAAAAAATTCGTTTCATGATCCATACAATTGAAATACAAAAATATATGTTTCATATTTTACTAAATTAAAACGATTTGGCATATTTAAAGATTTTAAGCATATTAATGCACATCATGCTTATAATTTATTACAAATCAACAAAAACCAAAATTGCGGTGTTTGAGAATTGTAAATTAAATAATAAAGAAAAGATGTCGTACATCGTAGCTTTGTCTGTATTTTAAATTATACTATAACGAGTGTTAATTTTTAATTTCTTATTATTAGCCGGGTGTTATTTAGTTAAAATATTTTCATGCATAAAATATTTATAATTACTAAGAGCTGTTAGTGGTTTTAGTCGAATTTTTATGTGCCGTAGACAGTGTCAAAACACAATTAAAATATATAATATTTAAATTATACCAGGGGAAAAAGTTTATAAAAAATGGAAATTTTTTTTTCAAAAAAAATATCGGGTTAAAAATATTAAAACAAATCTCAATGATACTCAATAGATTTTTTTTCACCATAGATGGTATTCCTGAAGATTTGACAATAAATGATAATTTTTTTTAGTTATACCCCAATTATGTAGATAAATGTCGAAAGATCTGTTTCCAAAATCCTTTTGAACCACAATAAACATGGAACTCTTGAAAACAGTAAATAACATCAATCAGTATAATTCAGGTAAATATAATGACATGATTTAGTAATCACTGTATTTGATAAGTTCAACTTTTTTAAAATTTTGAACTCAGGAAACAGCTTCAAAATCTATAAAACAAACTTACAACATTTGTAATTGAAAAATATTTTTTTTTAGTTTAATTATTCATACATAATTAATACATATTTTATAAAATAATAATTGCATATTATACTGCATGTTTGGGTTTTTCTTAGTGCATATGTATAGTTTGTTAGCATAAAAAGTTCTGAACCCTTCTAATAACAATAAATTACCTATTAAATTCATTAACAATGATTACTCTTGAATTTTTATAAAAATAAACGTAATATACTCGATAATAGATGGATTATAATTCAGAAACGTATAATCAGTAGATATTAAAACCATGAATATTAGTGGTTTGATGTAAAATTAAATTATTCTAGTATTTAATTAGAGAGAAAACAACTTTATTTAAAGTGAACTGCCCGTCTACCGGGTTGCCAATATGACACAGTGTAAGAATCAAACATAAAACTGTTACAATGGAATGGATAAAAAAATGTATATAAATGAGATTAATAAGTTTAAAAAAAAACGTAAAACATACAATAAAATATGAACTGTTAATACAATATAAATATAAAATCGTTACGCTTTTATCGTGGTGTATAAAACTAATAGTTTAATAGTGGTTTTACAATATATATATAATTAAGAGTATAAATGCTTATGGATAATATTAAGTGTGTCTCTCATGACAGTCAAACAAATATTTTTTAGTTCTCTTAAAACTAATGCCTTGTTTTTGAAGAAGTCTTTAAG
Source organism: Sipha maydis (assembly GCA_034509805.1). NCBI lineage: Eukaryota > Metazoa > Arthropoda > Insecta > Hemiptera > Aphididae > Sipha > Sipha maydis. Next base: position 27,206 of record JASXSY010002837.1, read on the forward strand.
CAGAGGGGATGCAGTCCCACGTGATCCGAACCATAGGCCATGAACTTCCCTATTATTTATTTTGTATTTTTCTTTGAAGAAAGGGACAGTTGGCTCGTAGATAGATTTCTTTTCTTCGTCTACTAATTTGTCTTAATTATCCTCGTTTGTTTTCCATTGGAGTGTAGGGTCCATAATCATTCCATAGACATAGACATTCATTAACATAGAAATTGTTATATTATGCTCTTCAAAATTGTTGAGTAATTTTCTAATAATTAAGTTATTGATTGAGTTTGTTGAAAATTCTTTCCTTATATAAATACCATGGTACATTTAATTATTTAATATACCTAATATTTATGTATTTGTTTTATTCGATAACTTATTCACAGGATATTTAAGTATGGTTTCAAAAACAATATTCGATCATGACAGCGAGAAAGAATTCTTCAATTTTATAATTTTTATTTACTCAAAATATAATAATTCCATACTTACTGATGTTGTAGTTGAATTCATATAAATGAGTGATTTTTTACTATTTTAGAATCCAGATTAACAAATTCACAAGTAAATATTACTTGATATTATGAATAACTATTATGAATTCCATAAATGTGGTCCATTAACGAGCAGTGGGTCGATGTGATGTTTGTGAAAAATGATGCGTGGTATCAATGTTTGGTCTTGTCGAATGCTACTGGAATATTCAGTTGAATGAATATGCGAACAGTTTACATACGAGTACGATTCTTCATCAACTTTCCTTTTTCCATGACGAAATGTTTGATTATTGGAGTACGAATAATTCTAAAAATGACAAAAATAAAGCATTTTACCTATATTTTTTTTTCTTTACAATTCGTATGCAACTATATTAGTTTTATTTTCTCAAATTTCTAATCCATTTAACCTTATATATTAGAAAAATTTATTATAATAAAATTCAAAAATAGTGACTAATAAATATGATTAATACTCGTTTTTATTAGAAATTCAAAACTTTTATCAATTGTAATTCTCAACAATGGTTATTATGATGATATATACAAACATAATTTTACTAGTTATTTTAGATTCTGAACGGAGTGATGAATGTATTGATTTTACAATGATGTGTGTTGTTTTTTATTTTTTTATTTTTGTGTCTATGTACAAAATTTGGAGCAGTAATAGTGCTTCGATTTCCTTAAACTGCAACTTTTCTGAAAGGAAAGTGAATGCAGATGGTACTTTGTCAAGTCAAAAATCAAACTTTTTAAAAGCGTCGAAAAAAACGATAAAAAAATTACGAAAAAATGGGAAATTTTACGCAATTTTACGTTTTGACAAAATATATTTTTTTTAAATGCTCTAACTCAAAAACGAAAAACAGTAAATGTTCACTAAATCTTTATATTGAATTTTTCTATACATTTTTTAGATTCTGAACGGAGTGAAGAATGTATTGATTTTACAATGATGTGTGTTTTTTTTTTTTTTTGTGTCTGTCGACACGTTTTGGGGCAGTAAAAATGCTTCAAATGCCTTATAGAGCAACTTTTCTGAAAAGAAAGTGAATCTATTTGGTACTTTGGGGGGTCAAAAGTAAAAAATTTCCAATATTTTTTAAATGTGACGGGAAAAACCATAAAAAAATTTGGAAAAAACGGGAGTTTTTACGCAAAACCAGTTTTCGACATAATCAAATTTTTTATTTTGCTATAACTCAAAAACTAATCAATGTAAATACTTGAAATTTTCACCAAATGTTTAGATTAGCGTTTTCTATACACCATTAAATTTTCAAAGTATTTTGACTTTTATTGAGCTATTTATAGACAATTGAAATTTTCAATTTTTTTAAGTACTATTTTTTTAAATAATGATAAAATTTTTTTGGCTGCCCAGAAAATCTTGAAAATTTAATACAAGGTTTCTTATAAGTTGTTCCTAAACTGATAAAAAAAAATCTAAAATCGTAAGACACAATTTTTTTTTATAAGTGCTCAAAGTTCCAATTTCTACGAAATATGTAAAAATTGTGAAAATTTGCAAGTTATTTTGTAGATAAAAATTCATAAAATTTTTTCTGTTCATACTTAAGGTTCAGAATTTTAACACTAGGTTACCTATGAGCTAATCTTCAAGAATCTTTAAAAAAAATTTCTACCGGAATTAGAGGAAAAAATTTTATGACTGTTTGAAATTTAAATATTTACGAAATTGCATAAAATAGCGATTTATTTTCAAACGATTTTAAATATTGGTTATAATTCAAAAAGTATAAGTCGCAGATTTTTGAAATTTCTACCAGCTGTTAAGATAGGTATTTCCTTTATGTCAAAAATTTGGCTCGTACAAAATACTTGAAAATTTAATAGAAGATTCGACAGAAGTAGTTCTTATTGTCATTCAAAAATTATTAAAATCCATAGGCACAATTTTTTTTTATAAGCGTTTGAACAGCGAATATTGACATAAAATTACATGTAAAATATAATATAATGTATAGTATTCTAGACTGACAAATGATATCGGTTTTTTTAAAATGCTCTAACTCAAAAACGAAAAACCGCAACAACTTGAAATTTTCACCAAATCTTTATATTGACGTTTTCTATACATGGTTAAGTTTTCAAAGTATTTTGACATATTTTGACTTATTGATAGACAATTTAAATTTTCGATTTTTCTAAATTTTTCGTTTCAAAATAAAATATACTTATTACAATATTTATAAATAACATTGTATTATATTCTAGACAAACATATCATCTCCGTTCAGAATCGTTTTTCGTATACAATGATACCTATCATTGAATTCAAATTTAACAAATCCATTATAATGACCTATCCTATGAAGAGTCGTACTTCACCTCCAAGTGTACAGCAGAGCGAGGCCCATCCGGTTCTTTTTTTATATTGGGGACTTTAAAAGATTATCGACAACCTCTAGTTTGAGAATCATTAATAAAGACCAATTGTCATTCAAATTAAGCTTCTGATACTTTTTTTAGCATTTTTCTTTCTTTTGTAAGTTATGAGTTCAACTATTCCAGCTTTTATGAATATTATTATTTCTAATACACTCATTCTCGAATAAAAAATCATGGTGATTTAATGTTCCATTGGGACAGAATTTTTAGAACATGGTATTATGTAATGTTTTTAAGGCCTTGGAAGTAAGACAATACTAATTTGACTGAATATGATGGAAATACATAAAAACGTATAACTTCCTACAGGTATGTCTTTGTTATTTGTACGTGTTTTATTGTACTGCACGAAAAGAAATACAATGGTTGGTTTTATTTTTATTCTTATACGATCAATCAGAATTAATTGGCGTTCAGTTGTCGTCAAATAATACACACACTCGGAACGTGTACGTGTGAATTCGAAATACTTTCGGACTTAAACGTTATGGACGAATTATATTTGAAATTGGGTATTGTACACCGTGCTCGACTATTGTATACAATCATGCTCAATATTTTAGCATTCATAATAATGACAATGTATACAATGTCCTAATACACAATGACATATTGATTAAAAGTAAACTATAGTTATTAGAATAACTATCTATTTTTATAATTTTTTTATTTTTCCCTTTATTTTTATTTTTTTTTTTTTTTACTACAATCGCACTTCAAAGTATATTGAATTTTCACAACTATTTTTCAATGTTAAACATATCTAACTCAGGTACATAAAGTCTGTTAAACAATGAACAACATTATTTTATTTTACCTCTACGAATGAAATTTAATATGATAAAAATGTTATCAAGACATTTATTAACCTCGTAAAATACTATTACTGTTTTTTATTCGACGAAGTATAAAATCATAAGTTAGTGTTTAAAATTATTCCTAAATGTATTAAGTTTAATTAAAGATTGCAAAATAAAGTACTTATAAAAAAAAAAAAATCTTAATATTTTATTACGGACATTTTCGGATGATGTAGAAAAGATATTGCAGTTTTTAAATAATACATTTTTATTAGTCAATAAATGTTATATCATAGCAAACCAATCTAAGTTTTAAATTAATTATATATTTTATTATACGAGTGTATAGTATCTTTGTTCCATGCAGTGTGCTAAAATAATTGGAGATATTAAACTTATTTAGAAAAGACAGTTCAGGTTAAGTTTATACAATTATAAAGTACCTACATATTTCTAACATACATTTTAATAAACATTTATATTTTTATTTAATAGAAATTATACCACATATATCCTTAAATGATAAAGGAGAGAAAATCTCTAACAATCTCTAAAATTACTACCTATCTACTATTATTATTACAGTGTATTAAACTACATGCATAACTTGTGAATTATAAAAATTTTTATAGGAACTTAAAAAAAAAAATTAAAATGTAGAAAATGAGTTACGATTTCAATAAATAGATACAATTGTTTAATATTTAGTGATGTTATATTGAACAACGATCTAACAAATATTTTGTTAGGCATATTATTTTAGATAGTAAATATTAAATTGTCAAGAAAAATATAATTTTTTTGAAAATGCAGTTTGTTCATTCTCTCATTATATACTTCCAAGTAATTCAAATTTTATAAATCATCTTATTGAACACTAAATAACATTAAATAAGTAAAAAAAATATTCAAAATCATTTTACCAATATTTCAGGTTTATAGAAAATAAAAATAAATGTTATGCTGAGCGATAAAATAAATAAACGGTCTCTATAGTGCTAACATTAATTGTACTATGATGAATACACGATAAAATAAGCTATTATGTCAGTTGGAAACAACATAATCAATTTTAAAAATGTCTTTGAACAATGTTTTTTCGGTTAATGAAACCAAAGAGAATTTCAGTTATTTTCATACGGATAATAAAAATACTATGTTTATAGTCAAGAGGTAGGTTAAATTAACCTAACAGTAATTATAAAGGTTAATTATTACATCATTTATTTAATGGATATAAATGTGTTACTTTTCTGTTCACGAATTTTGTATACTCTAAATCGCAATAAGCAACTATTGTATAACTATATGTACTAATATATAATTGTTGACGGTATAAAAAAAAAATATTGTATACTTTGATGACTACTCACCAGTATGAAATACAATTTAGCGAAATACTAGGGTCAACAGTTATATGCCCTAAAAATCTAAAAATTTGAATGCAATTATGCTCTGAATATTACCAAAATATGCCCTTAAAATATACTCTAAATAAAAATGTTATTGTAAGTAATAATAATTTTTTATATATTATTCAGTATTCTATAATGCGATTATTACCAATTATTTAAAAAGAACAAACAAATATATAATAAGTAAAACAAAAACATTAATTAAATGATAAAAATTTCAATTATTCTCACCCGATGTTATTACATTGAACAATTGATGATTTGGATAAGTTTTCAAATAGCATTGAGCATCGATTGTCCGTTAACAAATATTTGTAGCGTGAAAAAGAATGTTCTACAACGACAGATGTAATAGGTGTGTATTTATAATGCAACAAATCATTGCTTGTCAAATCTTCTGGGATACCTTCTAACGTGGATACATCCCAGGATAATACTTTAGATATTTTTATATGAATATGAAAACCATTATTTCTTTTAAAAACATCTTTATACTTTTTGTTAATATTAGTGCATTTTATACTACTAACTTCACATATCTTACTTCACACACTTTCTATTAGTTTTATTGAGTCTGCTAAGACTGTTTAATCTGCTAGTAAAAGATAATGACTTTCTAGAGATCTTATTATATTCCGTAAAAATCCATAGTTTGAATAAATATAAGTGAAACTTGCTTCAATTTGATGTTTTGAAACTTTGTCTATTAAAACGGCGTCTTCGTGGTTCAAATTCTGTATTACATTTCGAATAGCTTGTTTATGTTTGCAATAATACATTGAAGCAGAAATCCATGTACCCCATAATATTAATATAGGCGTTGGAGGAAATGGAATACCTGGAGCGTCAGTTTTTAACAAATCAATAAGACTTAGTGCTTCTAAAAATATTATTTTTGTGTTTGAGACTAATTAGTCAATTTTTGAAAATTGACCACGAATATTTTCTGCTACACGATGTAGCCTATGGGCTACACAAGTCACATGGACCATTTTTGGATAAAAAGCTTGTAAACAGTTAGCTACCTTGACCATATAAGGAGAGACATCGCTGAAAATAAAAGTACATCAGAGTGTCCAATTCTACTAAGCCATAATTTAAAAAGAGCTTTATAAAAAATTTGACATATCGTAGAGTAATTGGTTTTTTCGAGAACACCGGGAAAAATTATAACCATTTATAAATAAAAATAATTACATTGGCAATAAATCGAGATTGTACGCCAATAGTTTCGTCGATCAAAATCTAGATTTTCTATCGAGCACTTATTTTCTTATGGCGTCCATTGTTTCATCATAGCACTCGTTGACATATTTACATATTTACTTCTTAACAAAGCTACTGATGGAATGTCTTTATGTGTATATTTTTCCAAAAATGAATGAAAATGAGTATTTTGTAATTTATGGTATATTGGTTACTAACAAAGTTTTGCACAAATGTTTATTGAAAGAATTAATTTTCGATGTAGAAGATAAAAGTTGTTGAGTCGTTTGTTGTTGGTCACCGAATTGTTAAATACCACACGAATGCTTTGACATTTTAAGATGTTTTAGAACTGTAAAAAGCGTTTTACATGTAACCTTCACCTCGCATATTTTACAAAACAATATATATTCCTAACCGAAGAAAATATTTATTCTCTAAATTCAGAGATGTAACTATTGACAAGGCTAGTGTTAGAAGTTTTCACTTCCGGCATTTTAAAACAATCGATTTAATAACGCACCGCGCAAGTGTAAACCAATATACCACGACTGACGACTAGAGGTGTGTCGTTCGCGAACGAACGGGTCGTTTGATCCGATTCAATGTAATGAACGAAATGATCCGGATCGTGTAAAAATGAACCAGTCGTTCGTCAATATATTTTTTTTTTTTGTGAATTGGATACACTGGATACGACCCGTGAACCGTTCATCATGGTTCACAATTCGCAGGAGCCACAGACTAGTTTTAACCGGTATCTGGATAATCGATCTTTCAGATCTAAAATGATCCGATTCAGACAAACGGGTCTTTTAACCGGATCATTTTAATGAACCGATCCGTAAGAACCGAGTCTCACAAGTGATCCGAACTTCCCACCTCTACTGACGACTACGATAAGTAAGATAAAATACAACGGCGTACGGGCATATAACTGTTGACCCTACTGATAAGTATATCTAAACTACATCCTGGGTTTATTTTCACAATTAAGTTGAATTACCCATAGGCCATAATAAGGTATATAAAATATGAGTGAAACAAATTATGTAGTATTTTGTGATTCCCGAGTCATTAAGATCCTAAATATGTTGCAAAAATAAACAAAATATTAAAAATGCAAAAATGCCATAATATGCAAAGATATGCAAAATAAAATTTTGTATACAATATTTTTAGGTTATGAAACAAATTTTGGTATAAACTGTCTGTTTTTTGGACTAACCAATAAAAATATGTATATGCATAGTGTTGACCCTACTAATAACGTGTGAAAATAAAATTTAATGGTATAATTATTTTGTATTGGATGTATAGTTCTACAATTTTTTTCGTTCGATAATCGTTTATCGTTATTAAAACAACAAGGAGAACACAGAAGAATTGTATGTTACAATAGAAAAGTAAAATTAAACATATTGTGTCCTAAATCACAAGAAACGAAATGGTTTGAATGTTGAATACGCGAAATATTTTAAGTCATGGACGGCTTTATCGCATTGAAATATTATGCAATAATGGGAGACAGGGTTCAAACGAATTAAAAATAAATGACAAGTGAGAGAAAATATTGCGGTTTCTTACGGTCCATGAGTATTTTTTTCTTTGAATATTTTATAACTAAATGTATTCGTATCGTAAAACCACTAGGGAGTTCATGGTGTATATTTCCGAAATCAATTTTTATTGTATTGAGAGGGTTTGAAATGATATGGAGAAAATTTATTTAGTTTGTTACACTTGTCAGAAATTTTACTTTACCATTAATATGTATTGCTCATGGAATATTGATGGCAGGAATAATGGAAATGTGTTGAATGAGAATTGTGCATTACCATAACGCGTCATATTTCAGTATCGAAGAAACTAATAGTAGTTTGATGAAATTAAATACACTTGAACAATGAAAGTAGTTATAAGTGACGAAAATTATATAAAGTTTCTAAATTTGATTTACAACAAGTTAATGATTCACTTCAACTATTGATGTTCGTATAAATATTCGGTTCAATTTCTAGAGCTACTATTGAACTTAAGTATACATAATTATTCAATAATTATATAATTTTAGAGAATTATGACTAAGCTGACTAGTTTTGTTGGAAATTGTATGCACTGTTCAAAACTAGATCGTAAGGAATATGATGTTTTTAATGATGCCAACGACAGCTTAGAGTGTTCAGGTTTATCGACTGGAAAACTTGAATTTTTCGAGGGTTGAGTAGTTTGGCATTTATCCAAAGTGTGGACGCCACCAGATTAAATTTTGTTAAAATAAGACCATTTGGTAGAGAAGTTGCCTGGCTCAATTATTAATTTTGGAAAATGCGTTTAAATGTTTTTAAACGCACATTAGAGTTGGAATTTAAGATTAAAATGTTGAATACATCCATCAAACCATATATCATAATAGCCTCTTGATAATGATTAATCCTACACTTACACAGTCCGCTCCCTACACAATTTCGTATACCCGATTGTGCCAAATGTTTGTACATCGCTATTACAAAAATGTACACCAACTCTCTTTTTTTGTACATAATTAATTATACTGTTTATAGTGTAAACAATAAATTATGTTGTATGCTTTATTTTGAGTTCAAGAGGACATGGTTCAGAGTTATATTATTTTAAATTTGTTTTTAGAATTTTATGAGTTATTTATTTGTGTATATTTCAGTGCAAATAAATTAAAACAATATATTACACAATAGAAAAATGTACAATGATTTTTCATGAGGTTTTATTATTTTTAGTGGTGAATATCATAAAAACTGCACTATTTCAACAATGAAAAATTATTTAATCTTCGTGGAATATCTTGTATATTATACAAATAATTATAAAATTAGTTTTGTATAAGTTTTGAAAACTTCTTTTAGTTCTGAAAACATCATATACTATGGTATCTCGCCATGTATTTCTTTCGTAACTTCATTTATTATGATAGTTTTAAAAACATTGCGTTAAACATTAAATAATATAAAATATAAAAAATAAAAAAAATTTGTAATCCAAGATTAATTTTACCCTAGAGTGAGGTATTAAATATAATTTTTTTTAAAAAAAAAACTACTACTCGCTTATAATTTACTAAATTATCATCATACACTATGTACATTTTTTGTGAATTTATGAACTTATTTATGGATTACCATAATGAGGCAAGAAATACATTTCGTAGGTATTTTGCGTATTGCAAACGATCACAAATATAGTACATTGGTTAAGATAAGAATATTAGTAAGTCTGTAAAATACAAAAATGGTGAAACGATGAATGCTATTGAAGACTGTACTTAAGCCAGTCCTAAATGATGGTAAAGCAACTCGGGTCAACCCTAACCTGACCCATAGCCAATTGGTATATCATCATATCGCGAGACGAGGATTTCTTACGTTGGACGTCCTATAAAGATGAAAGACTTCGTATGGCAGAAACGTAATGGTTGTGGGATTTGGGTGCAACGACAGCTGAAAACAAATGCAAATCCGACCCGAATCAAGCGCTGAGAAATAAAAAGTTTTTGCGATCGAATACGGTTCAGGTTTGCAGTGTTTGTGTTGCGAATTAGATGAGATGAACGACCGAGCCATCGACTTATCAGCCGAACGCTCATAAATCCACGTGTCTCGATAAGGCTAAATCGGTTCGTAAGCGGATGCTAATAAGATTCGGACAGTCATTTTTCGGCCACCGACTGCTGAATATATACTCCATTATCGATATCCGGTAAACTAACTTCTTTGCACACGTAGGTCTATATAGTTTCGTCCAGTACCGTATCCAAGGAGGAGATGTAGAGATGGTGAGAAGACTACAATCTGCTCTTTCCGAATTTTTCAAAAATCCTAAATTATATTAAGTACATTATAATAATAAAACATTTGTGTACCATACATGTCCCATAACCATAGTATTGCGACACATGCTCTATAATTTAGAATTAAGTACTTTTTTTATTTCTTATTTTGTTGTTATTATGTATTTTTATTTTTATTAATATTATTATTTTTATTTTTTTTTTGTGATATTAAAATATATTTTATTCTCCTCTCTCCCCATTTTCACGCATCTAAAACATAACTCTCGGACACACCATTGATTTAGCCGTTTGAAAAAACAATGCCAGTCCCAATAAATCAATTTATTTATAATTATTTTTCAGGCTTTGCTAATTAAAAAGGTAAGTACTCAACACTTGGAAATTCTATTCAGTATATTTAAATTAACCAAGGTCTATACAAGACATGCTTACGCAATCATCTTGACCAGGCAATTTTAGTTCTGCTCTGAATCGTATTTCAAGTACGATGATTTATTATTGCTTTTCAACTAAAAGCTATAACACAGAACCTTATGATTAAACAAATAAAAACATTTAAGTAGTCAACACATAATATAACTATACTGTTTTTCATTTTTTTTTATTTATTACTAATATAGGTTTATCTCATGATATTCTTTTTTCTTTATCCGAGTTTGTTGATGCGCAGTGTTAAAGATGCGATTTTTATTATACAAATATCTTTTACGATATCATTATTATTATTATTATTATTATTTATAAATTATTATATTATATTTTACATTTTTCCTATAATATGGATTTAAGGAAATAATGAAAAGGTAATATTATACATACAATGAACATTTTTTTAAGAGTAAAATATAAACAAAACATAAAAAATAAGTTCGATATATTAATTATATAATATTACTTTTTATAAAAAATATTTTGGTAGTATAATTTGTGTATTAGTATTATATTAAAATATATAAAGGAAAAATTAACAACTTTAACTGTTCAAATAAATTATTTTTGAAGTTTTTTTTAAAAATTGATTTAACTGATGGTTAAAACTATCCTAATTTTTTTTTGTTTTCTTAATAAAAGTTATACAACATAAATCACTAAAATATTAAAAAAAATACTAATATAGAAACGAAAAATGACAACTAAAATTTTATAAAAAATTAAATAACCAACATAAACATATTTGTTTGAATAGTTTAAAAAGTCGACTTCTAACTTCCAAGTTCTAATTAATAATAATTGTCTTATTAATTTAAGCCAAAACAATTTAATTTATACTTTTAGTATTAAAAAAATATATATATATACATAAAAAAAAAAAACTATTTAAATAATACTTTTATGTTCTTAAAGTGTGTCTTAAATCATTAATCCATAATATGTTTAATTATTCAGACTAACCATTTATTTTAACGTTATAGTTGTAGTAAATTTCATACATTTTTTTGCTTGATATATTTTGAGATGTATTTATATTATTTTTATTTATTTTTTTTTTTTATAATTTAACACTGTATTTAATGTACCATTATTAACTATAGATAAAAATGAAATTTCCTTTTATTTTTTGTTTTTAAAATGGTATAAACTAAAATAATATATTTTTAAGGGCATATAAATATTAAATCATTTTCGAGTTTTGTGTGAACTTTCCCAGGAACTCAAATGATAAAAAAAAACATTATTAATTTTTATTAGAGTTAAAAGTACATTATAGGAGTTCTACTTGGCAACCGAACCTAATCTAACCATAAACGTTTCCGAATTATAAAAGTTTACATTTTGTGACATCTGGGCGGATAATCGCACGTCTTATCTTAAGAATTATTTTTTTTTTTTATTTCCTTATTCCCAAACTTACCATTACTTCTAATTTATAAACGCAAATAATTTTATTGTAGAAAATTGGTAAAATATAATGATTTTCAGTTGAAACAAATTATTTAAACTTTTTTCTTATTATTTTATTATTTATTATTTGCATATGACTTTTTTCTTATTAATGATTACTGACATAATACTAAATAATAATTAATTAACTGTATTATAATGTTAACATTTAAGTTGAGTGAGTTATAAATAGAAACTGCAATTAAATTTAGATAGTTAAAAACATAAAATATACATAGTTCTATGAATTAAAATAAAGCAGTTTTTTACAAATATATTATGTGAAATATAAAATTTATAGTAACAAAACAAAAAATTATCAATTAACATTATAAGTTTCGATCTGTATTCAATTTAAATGTATTCATAAGTATCTATATTATTTTCATAACTAAGATTATTGTTATTCATTATTTTTATAAACTGTATGCGGATAGCGAAATGTAATTTGAAACCAATGGTGCTATATGAAGGGGAAATTAACCTGTCAACCGTCGTTCAAAGTACGTGCTATTATTATTATAGTCGATAGAGATAGGGTAAGTTAAGGAATCTCATAACGAAGACAACTTAATAACGGTTTAATATATTCTTAATATATGTATATTTAATATATAATGTTAAAGATTTGTTATGTATATAAAAATTACAAGAGTACGACATTATATGTTTATATGACATAAATATACGACATTTATATGGGTATTTATGATATGTTAGTAACACGAAGTTATAAAATTAAACGGTGGTAAAATACAATTAACTATCATAATTATTATTTATACATTTTTATATACCATTTTATTTTAAAACCTATAGTAATTAACTGTTCTTACAATGAGAAATTAGCACATTAGTGTAAAAACTTAAAATATTGTAATTTGAGTAATTATATTTTTACAGATTACAAAGTCTTCAATAAAAAAAACTTTAATTACAACTGTTTGAAATTTTAGAATTTTGATATTGGAAAGAAACAATTTTTATTTAAAAGTGAGCTGCCCACCTAACGGGTTGTTTAAAAACACTGCTTACTATTTAATATACAAATACATCGGATCGTTTGAATTTACAATACAAATTTCGTAATATAACAAACAATTAAACATAATATTCAAATAAAACTTTTATGTAATGAACCGAGAAAAACAAACTTATTATTATGAATATAAATTATAGTTTATCATATACATCGAATACTTTAAAACACATATTATGCATATTTTGATAATATAGTAATTGGTATAAACAGAAAAATATATTATATTTATAAGTATTTTTGTAGTCCAAGGAATGCCATTTTTTGAATTAATACACTAGTTCATTGTTTTTACATCACATTAAAAAAAAAAAAGACACATAAAATATGTAAATTTTTTACCATAAGAATATACGTATAACTCAAGTTTGATCATTTTCAAGCAATATTATTTTGAGTAACTTAGTCAAGTTGAGTTGGACCACCTAGATAATTACCGCAATGTATGAATTGTCAAAATTACGGTCATGCATGTCATTATTACAACAGCAAGTCTTGTTGCATACCCAGTGGGGAACAACACAGCTCTGAGTCCTGCATCAAAAACCGAAATTTACCTTCTAATTACACTATGTGGATGAAATAACACTGTAAATTACAGAGGCTACCAAGTTTTCAAAAACCTTCAAACTCGGGGAACCAAAGTAGATTGTCAAAACAAAATATCCAATTTAGTCATTGTGTACTACGTAAGTAAACCATCTTGTCAAATCCATGCTCAACTGTTGTGAATATTTAATTATTCTACGAGGCGAAAACACGACAAATGCCTAGTAATACAAAATTTGAAGGCAATATAAGGCAATGGCAACTACGGTCGCGGAGTATCGTTGCTAACGACTCGTTTTACTTAGTGTTAATTCTTTTAATCAATTTTATTATATTTTAGTTTTGTTTTTATCTACTAGCTATTTAAAAAAAATAAATATTTATCTGGTGTGTACACTGAGGCAAATACGGCAAAATAACCCTTTTCAAAGGTATTAAGACACCGCTGTACTTGCTTTCATTTCCAGTACTCGGTATCGTGGTGATTCGAGAAAGAGTGCATTTTGGTCAAGGATAGAAAGGTCTCACCCTCGGACATCCAGTACTTGTTATCATGGCGTATTCGAGAGTAAAGATAACTTAGAGTTATAAAGTGTAAATTCTGCGAGGCCTTGTTAAAGTATCATTTTGTGCAATATTCGTTATGGTGATTACCAGAAGGAAAATGTTATAGTCTTTTGCCACATGTTACGATATATTGACGGTAAAGAATAAATAATCAAAAAAAATACTAGTTATATACGTTAAGTATTTGTGTGGCGTATACGACACAATCAATAACACAGGCCTAATTATAAACATTGAATCATCTTAATCCCAAGTACCAAAAAATAATACCCATTCTAATAACAATGAATGACCAATACCAGCAAAACCAAAATACCGTTTCCGTAAATAATCTATTATCATAATTGATTATATTCATATACGACTGAACATATACACTGAACTTCAAAGCATAAATAAACCACATCTATATATTACAAATAATTCAACAACTTTCAACAATTATACTCCTATAAATATATCGTTTACCTGTTTCCCTTTCTACAAACAAAACAATGTAATTACTACCAAAGTGAGCAAATTTTAAACCTAAAACTACAATAGTTTTTTTCAAAAGTTTAGGTAGCACTTTTATTATTAGAATCGGTTTTAACTCGAAACATATTAACAAGGGCAGCCGATACATGAACACGCGTGGCCTATACTACATAATTATATTTTGAAAAACAATATCTCTTTTGTTTTTCCTTGATAAAATTGTGTTTAACCAGCTAAAAATTACTCTCCAAACTGAACTGTCCAAGGATTGATCCACTCAATTTGAATGTCATCTAGAATTTCTAACTCCGCGTTAAGGTTTGATCTGGTGTACCATCGTGACATTAATATATACACGTCACACTTAAATCCTATTTATACACCATAGGTAATCTCTACTTGTATGCTGAACAACAGCGAACTTGCTACATCTGACATCGTAAAATTAAATCACTTTGGAAACCAGCTATCCAACATTTTCACTCCTCGACAATCCACCTTACTAAATAATAATCATGTTGACTTTTTTCATTCATTTCTGCATTCTCCGTTACCAACATCGCCAATTAATTCATCCGAAATACTCACAGCGATTAACAAGTTACATCCAAAAAAGTAATGCCGGTCACGATTTAATAACTAATCAAATAGCTAACCATCTAATAAAAAATATCAATTATTCTGCTAACTCATAATTTTAATGCCATGTTGAGAATATGTCAGTTTCCTTCAACGTGGAAACACTTAATTATCGTCATAATTTTCAAACCAAACAAATCCAAGCAATTAGTTACGTCCTACTGATAAATCAGCTTGCTTCCTACATTTGGTAAACTATTTGAGAAACTACTACTAAAACGTGTAACTGTCATAATCTCAATTTAGTTTCCGCGCCAAACATAGTATAATCAACCAAGTAAATAGAATAACTGATCACATATCTAACTCTTTTGATAAAAACAGTTGTGTCTAGGACTCTTCCTCAATATCACTCAATCGTTTGACAGAGTAAGGTACGATGGCCTACTCTTCAAACATAAACATTTCTACCTGCACTTTATTAAATTATCATAAAATCGTTCATAGAAAATAGGTCATTGTAAGTATTAAAAACTGTAACTCCATCTTACTCTCTATAGAAGCTGATATTCTTTAAGTTATTTATCTCTTCATCAAACCATCAACCAATTACACTATTCTTGCAACTTGTGCCCACAGTTCGATAATCCTAGCATCCTCTGGTACAAATTTAGCCACTGATTACATACAAAAACACTTAAATCACATAAATCTGGGATAACAACTGAAGGATAAAAATCAACGTTGCAAAATCAGTACAAGTAAATTTCACATTACGACGTATAACTCTCTTCTTATATTTAAGGCTTAGCGTCAAATAGTAAAAAGTTAAGTTACATAACAAGTTACCGGTTTTTAAATAACTTCTAACTTTGCCAGTAACTTTTTTTTTAAATTACTTCTTACTTAATGAATTAAGTCAAAAATTATATTTCATAATATTTTTTCGTATTACTCCATGTGTGTTGTAAGTATAACGAATAACGAGAACTTCTTATATTATTGCGTATTAATAATTCGAGTTATTACAATTTAATGAGTTGTATCAAAGTAAGACTAAAAATAGGTTTTAAAACTATCGATGAAAACTTGAAGTTAAAAAAATAAATTCAAATAATTTTACTATTTTGTTCAATTTCGTAATTGATAATGGCCTACTTTTCAAACACAAACATTTCTACCGTCAACTTATTATGTCATCATAAAATATTTCATACAAAATAGAACATCGAAATTAAATATATTATATATTATTTTATTGAATAAATCATTTTTTTTTCTTTCTTATTCGATCTGGTTTTCTTTCTTTTTCAATTCTTAATGTCTTGATACCGTATTGTAATATATTTTAAGTGTTAAGTATTATATGAATGTACTCACTTAAATTAATATAATAACATATATTTTTTTTAAATAATCAGAATTATATTACTTATATTATGTTATTTGTTAGCTTTAATAGAACATATAATTATTCATTTTTTATTTTTAACTAAGTTGAGTTTTTTTTTAAAACTAATTTGTAGCTTTTAAAAGTTAACTAAATGAAAAGTAACTTATACAAAGTTGCATATCTATTTCTATCCAGTTTTCGTCAAATACCGGTATGAAGTACATTATAAGAAAATAATAAAAAAAAGATTCACATGGTGACAACATACAAAATAAAAACGAAAACAAGCAAATTATCTGACTCCATTTACTTCGTTCCAACATAAAAAAAAATCAGTCTATCGAATAAAATGCTCATGTACAAATTTGTTAACAGACCATTTTGGTCATACGGGATACAAATACGAGGACCCGCCAAACCATCTAATATAAGACCATTACAACAATCATTCTAATCAATAGCTCTTAGAACCATCACAGATGTTCCCTGGTACACAACAAATCAAAATCTTCATAAAGACCTCCGATTATCAACTGTGAGAGAACTAGTAATAAATCACAACAAAACATTCCATAACAAACTAAGAGACCACCCTAATCCATTAATTCATCAAGTGTCCTCCACAACAATTCCAAACAATATCACCCGTTGCCTGAACAGAGACTGGTCTCGTGACCTATTAGATCTTTTGCTATTGTAATACTGTGCGTCAGTCAAAAAAAAAAAAAATGTTCAAATAATTAACATAAATAATATTATAGGTGTGGCCAGTGGACCTCTTCCTATTCAAACTTTCATGGTATTATTGTTCTTTTTATTTATCAAAATTGTTTATTGTATAACGTCATCACAGATTATAATTTTTTTTAATCAATATATAAAACCGCCCAAAGATAATTACAAATTATTTTATATAATTAAAAAAAAAGAACCGGATAGGCCTCGCTCTGCTGTACAGTTGGGGGTGGAGTGCACCTTGTTTATAGGATAGGTCATTATTACAATGGATTTGTTAAATTTGAATGCAATGATAGATATCATTATATACGAATAACGATTCTGAACGGAGTTAATATGTTTGTCTAGGATATAATACATTTTTATTTATAAATATTGTAAAAAGTATATTTTATTTTGAAACGATAAATATATTTTTCAATTAGGATGGGTTGGCAGTTGCATACAGTGACATAGTTTGTCAGTCAAGAATATTATACATTATATTATATTTTACATATAATTTTATGTCAATATTCGCTGTTCAAACGCTTATAAAAAAAAATTGTGCCTATGGATTTTAATAATTTTTGAATGACATTAAGAACTACTTCTGTGGAATCTTCTCTTAAATTATCACCGATTATAAAAAAAAAATGTAAAAAAATATTTAAATTTCAAACAGTCATAAAATTTTTTCCTCCAAGTACGGTATAAATTTTTTTAAAAATTTTTGAAGAGTAGCTTATAGATAACCTAGTATTAAAATTTTGAACCTTAAATATGAACAGAAAAAATTTTATGAATTTTTATCTACAAAATAACTTGCAAATTTTCGTAATTATTACATATTTCGTATAAATTGGAACTTTGAGCACTTATAAAAAAAAATTGTGACTTACGATTTTAGATTTTTTTTATCAGTTAAGGAACAACTTATAAGAAACCTTGTATTAAATTTTAAAGATTTTCTGGCCGGCCAAAAAAATTTTATCGTTATTTAAAAAAAAAATACTTAAAAAAATTGAAAATTTCAATTGTCTATAAATAGCTCAATTAAAGTCAAAATACTTTGAAAATTTAACGGTGTATAGAGAACGCTAATCTTAACATTTGGTGAAAATTTCAAGTATTTACATCGATTAGTTTTTGAGTTATAGCAAAATAAAAAATTTAATTTTGTCGAAAACTGGTTTTGCGTAAAAACTTCCGTTTTTCCCTTATTTTTTTAGGGGTTTTCCCGTCGCATTTAAAAAATATTGAAAATTTTTTACTTTCGACCACCCAAAGTACCAAATAGATTCACTTTCCTTTCAGAAAAGTTGCAACATAAGCAAATCGAAGCATTTTTACTGCCAAAAAAGTTGTCGTAAGACACAAAAATAAAAAAATTAAAAAAATTAAAATTAAAAATAATTAAAAAAAAAACACACATCATTGTAAAATCAATAGATTCCATCACTTCGTTCAGAATCTCAAATGTACTACTAGATATTAGATTAATATTAAATATTTTTATAAATAATGTGACTAAATTCATAGTGGATCCACCTTTAATAATTATTACATTATATTAACTTAACAATTTAACAGGCTATATTATAACAATTATAACTGATACATTAATGATATTAAAATATATATTTAACACAATATTTTTGAACGGTTAGCTTTAAAAACTTTTTTTTCTTTCTTATTTGGTCTGGTCTTTTTTCTTTTATAATTCTTAATGCCTTGATGCCGTATTGTAATATACTAATAGTTTTAATTCCATAAGTGTATCAAGTTAACAGCTACAACAAGAAAGGAATTCAATAATAATATTAATATAATATACCTTATATGAACAAACATTTAATTGTTAAAAGAAAATAGGAGAACAAATATTACTATAAGGACGTCGAGAAATAATAATAGTATATGTATACTCACGATACACTTTTGAAGTAAACAAAAATAAATAAAACTATTATTTGAATTGCCGACAATAAATTGGTTTTGATCTAATATTACGGTATATTCTGAACTGGATAGGAAATGTTAAGTGACGTGTGCAGTCAGAGTTTGACCACAGCGCTTTTTGGACATAGAGCGGATGTATCTAATTGAAAATAATACGCGATACCTGTATATCAGATCGATACCAAATACCTATTACTTATAGTGACCGAATAGGACGTAATTATCGCGTCGATGAGGAATGATATAATTTGATGTAGACGGTCGACAAGAATGATTTCACGATCACTGATCGATTCACACACGTTTGTCGTTAACAACAATAATATTATGTCTGTTATTGTAACCGCGTGAGGATTTCGTTTGGACAAGTACGGGTCAAATGATAATCGTTTGTTGTCATCGTAATGCAGTACTACATAAAAACAATACTTATTCGACAGCTTTGGCATTGTAATAGTCACATAACGATTGTTTTTAACAATAATTACAGCCGGAATCGTTCACACAACGCGTGTTACACTATATACGTCGACGTTACGTATTGTCTACAAATGACTGTAAGAATACAATATGTATACACACTTAACGGCGTTGCAGACGAAAATATTTAAGAGGAACGATTTTTCGCGAACAAACTTGACAGCCGTTAATTTGGATCCTTAATAGAATATACTTTCGAGGTTAACCCTTTACGTGTCTCGTTTGTTCGGAAAATAATCTCTGCGCGTGTCCCGAGGCTCCGGACGACTAATCGTATAATACTTATGTTCAATAATGATTAATTAGTTTAGATAATAGCCGGTCAAGTTCGGTGAAAAAATAATATTAATATTGAATAATCCCTCCGATAGTCGTTTACGCTTTGACATTGTGTAAATCGCAGAAATTAACATGTTATTTATTCGCATATTTTTTCATGTCAAGAAATAGGCATTTTTTCTCTAACTTCGATGATCGAAAGAATTATTTCGCGAACAAGCGTATTTTATAGTTTCTTCGTTCACTAGTGTTTGTTTTATCCGTTTGTATAAGAACACCAAGGCTTTTAAATTTGTTGGCAATTTATTCAGTTCTTATATTATATTTTACAACCGAGTGAAAGTTTTTACTAATATTGAATGCTAAAACCATATATTTTTATAAAAGTTAAATCGATAAATACATTTTTTATATAAAAAAAAAACTTAAACCAATAGTTATTTAAGTCATTACATCAGATAAAATATAATCGAAACAAAGAAAATTAATTTCTGCACCTTCAGAAAAATGTTTAGATTTTATACAAACAATGTTTTTTGTTTGTTAACATGAATAATCAACTTCAGTTATCATATTAAATTTGTACACTTCAATGCTTGATTAATGAAATAAAGCTACTAAAATAGTTTATATATTTTTATCATCTTCATACAGTTTTAAACAATGACTACTATATTTATTATTCATTTTAATTAAATAAATGATTTAATCGAAAATGAATTAAGTATATAGTATATGCTCTTGTCTAAATATTGAAAAAGTAAATTAAATTAAACATCTTGGACTCATTATTGATTTTCAATTAAAATCCCTCAGCTAATACTCAATTGAGCACAGTTTACCTTCGGTACTGAACCCGATTGAGCAAAAATGCAATTTAACAATAGAAAACCTAAACATTATTATAACACGTCATGGTTAAACAAAGAAATACGTGCAACGTTGCCGCTTTTACTGACATTTTATACTCAGAAATAAATTATTATGATATATATTTATTAATTAAGTGGTATCCCTGAATAATTATTTCCCTCTTTTCATAAATATTTAGGTAATTTATTAGAACTTTTATTTTTTAAATATTTTTCGTAGGCTTTTATGGTTGTATTTAATTTTCGTCTTCCAATTAAACACATATGTTTATGATTATTTCTATTGGTCAAATTTTCATCATCGTTTAAGCCTGAGTTTTTCATATAACCATAATTACTAAGCGTTAAAAACCCAATTTTTAGTGAACTTAAGTAAATTTTATTTAATTTCATTATTTTCCATAATAAGTAAGTACAAATAAAATAGTAAATTATAATAAAAATAAGTCAGATAAAAGCTTTTTAAAAGTATAAGTAAATAATAAAAATTAGTACACGTTACTTATACGGTGAAACAATGACTGACATATTTTTAAGACTTATACAAACACTTCAATTTTTAATTTTTTTGATGTGTCTACCTCAGAAATTACTTTTGGATTAATGCTAGAGTAGTAATCATTTATTTAACATAACAAATATTAAAATAATAGCTAAATTAAATTTTATTACTTATCGGAATATATTTTTATTATTAATAATTTATTCTTCACAACTAATTTTTGAAAATTTTTTTTAATTTTTATAAGAAAAAATACATACTAATATAATATTACAGAAAAAAAAAACAATGTATTTGAATGAAATGTGAAAAAAATTAGTGATGACCCTTATACCATTTTTCAAAATATTTACTAGGACAAATTGGTTCATATGTAGATATAGGAGACTATATTTTCTAAAAATACGATTTTCGGATAATTTTCAATTGCCATACAGATCACATATCTTTTGTTTTTCTATTTTGACAAATATATATATTTTTATTACATGCCATATATATTGACAACGATTTAATTGTTTTTTGCTGAGTATATTGAGTATGATTTTGGACAAAGAGACCAAGAAGTTGAAGGAATGAGGAGACAACTGACAATAGATGGTGATGTGATAGGTGAAGTTGAGAGCTTTAAATACTTAGGATCTTTTGTTCAAAAGGACGGGGGCTTTGACATTGATGTAAAACATAGGATTAAGTGCGGGTGGATGAAATGGAGAGAAGCATAGGGCGTGTTATGCGATAAGAGAATTCCAATTAGGCTGAAAGGTAAATTTTATAAAAGTGTAGTGAGACCAACTATGCTGTATGGTTCAGAGTGTTGGGCGGTTAACAGGAGAATAGAACAAAGTATGAGTGTCACGGAAATGAGAATGCTTAGATGGTTGAGTGGAGTGACAAGAGAAGATAGAATAAGGAATGAATACGTGAGAGGTAGTGTTGGTGTAGCGCCAATTGTGGACAAGATGAGAGAAAATAGGCTGAGATGGTTTGGGCATGTGATGAGGCGAGAGGAAACGAATGCAGTAAGAGTGGTTATGAAGATGGACGTTGAAGGGAAAAGAGGAAGAGGAAGACCAAAAAAGAGATGGTTGGAGACTTTGGAGAATGACATGAGGGCTGTCGGTGTGTGCAGAGGATATGTGATTGACCGAGTAAAGTGGAGGTGTAGGACAAGGGTGGCCGACCCCAAATAGTTGGGAGGAAGGCGAAGTAGAAGAAGAAGAAGAAGAAGATTTAATTGTTTAGTAGTCATTTCCTTGGGATTTCTTTTGTGATTGCTTTTTAATGTTTCCGTCGAGAGACTTATTTATTTAATTAACAATTTTTATAAGGTGATACTATAGTAAACATTGTTCATATAAAGACTATGACCTTTATTTAAATATGATTTCATCTAACGCTGCGTTTCCCAAACTTTTTCTCTACCGGACCCCTTAGATCAGGCATGTCAAACTCAAAGTATCAGATGGGCCAAATTTATTGAAAAGTATACTATTTGGACCGCACATAAAAATTTAGCGAAAAAATAAATATTTTTTATAAATTTTTCTATATATCTATATAGATATAAATTTATATAAAACCATCAATAATCCTTATTCGATTATGATTTATCAGAAGATAAGACAGTATAATAATGTATACCAAATAAACCACTCTCTAAGAATCTAAAATAGTCGTTACACGACATAAATATTTTTTTTTTTTGTCCATTAATATTGGTAGCCGCGGGCCACAAAAAAATGAGCCACGGGCCGCATGCGGCCCGCGGGCCGCGTGTTTGACATGCCTGCCTTAGATATAGTAAAATTTATAACATAAGATCATAAGATCATCTTAATAAAAATAAACCAACAAAAAATAATTATACTACATTTATTACTTAATTTTTTGAACTAAATGTACATATTTTTATAGAAAAAATTAATTAAATAAAAAAAAAAAATTGGATCAATTTATACATATTAGTAGTAATTAGAAAGTTGATGTGAAATATGAAAAAAATGTATGTTCGAAACAGTATATCCGATTAATAGCATCTGCGTTTTTCAATACTTTTTCAAACATTTTCATTTTGATCGATTCAATATCACATATTATTCAATCTCATAAACTGACCAAGTTTTATAGATTATTAACATACAATTTTGCCTGAAAATACTCCCACAAAAGAGAGTTACTTGGAACAATATTAGTCGAGTGACGTGATCATGAAACGTTACCACTTCAAGAGACCAGATGTCCGGAAAAATTTGAATGCATGAGATACATCGAAATTTTCGCCGTATGTGCCAGCTTATTGTAACCAGATGTTTTCAGTGTCCATTTCATTTTCTATAAGTAAAGGATGAAAAAAAATACTAGAGCAAAGCAATGTAACATTCAGAACTCATCGTCACTGCATAGGCTCTTTCATTTTTAAAAAATTAAGGCACAATTATTCCGACGTTTGATAATGGACATCAAACCATTACTTTTTCACTTTTTTCTGTTAGTAAAAATCTCTCGGGTTACAATATGCTCAATACCTGGGATTTTGTTTATTGACGTAACCGTATAAACGGAAATGAGTCTCGACTGATGTTACAAGCAGTATATATATATTGGTCCCGTAAAATGTCAAATATACACACACTAAATTGTTCACGTTGAATATAGTTCTTGACAAGCATTATCTTGTAAGTATAACTAAACTTCCTGCCACGTACTACACGAGACGTTCAGTAATTTTATGCGATATCGCCTCTCAAAGCTACAATTACCTCAAATACGGTCGTTTTTGATCTGCCACCCTTTACATCAATGTTTAAAACAGAGCCATCGTGGATACAAAGTTCGTAGAACTTAATATCATATTTGGCTTTTTGTCTTTAATGTATTGTCGCTTCATAAACTGACCACGATGTAGAAGTAAAGACAACAAGAGATAGATTTTCATTAGGAAAATATAAGTTTTGGAAGTTTTAAACAATCATATCAAAAATATGTAAAATTTTCTTCATGATACCAACTTATGAATTATTATTTACATACTCAATATTAAAAAACTTAATTTTTATAACCTTTTCCTGACATAAAATGACACGTAATTGGATGATAGTATAATGGATTATCTGAAAATAAATCAATCTTAGGATTGTCATTTTTAAAGAACCACCAAGAATACATAAAGCCAAAAAAAGGTTGAACTTTTCCAAAACAGATTTTGTTAAGATTCGTTGTTCTGCAAACTTTTTTTGTGAGGACGATCTTTTAATTTAATTTTTTTCAGCATGATTATTAATAAAACGTAAAGTGTACCAATAATTTCATTGGATCAAAATTGTTGGAAAATATCAATAGGGTTATTACGAGTACTATTATTAATTTTAAATTGTATTCTTTACAAAAATTCAAGTCTAGGATGTATACATACATTTATTTTCAAAAGCCAGAGCTTATCAATATTACTACTATCCCTCAAACATTCTGAATTCGATAAGTCGTCAAATGAATTTAATGAACTCGGCAATGATAGTGTACGCCAGTGGTTCTCAACGTTTTTTCATTCACGTACCCCTTTACCACTCACCACTATATCACGTACTCCAAATATAAATTTTGATTATAAATAATGGAAAATAATAATAATAATAATAATAATTTTTAAGGAAAATTAGGAAATATTTATTTATTTTAATTAGCTTGCGCCAAACAATGTTTATAAAAATAATAATATCAACTAAAAATTTTTATTTTAATGTGAATCTTGAGATTGTTTGTTTGAACTTAATTTTTTGAAATCTGGCCTCATACTTGATAAATAAACTCGTAAATCTGAACTTCCAAACAGTTCATTACGATATTTATTTTTTATGAACGTGTACATAGAAAAGGCCCTTTCCACCAACACAATACAAAAATTGATCTACTTAAATTATCTACATTCTACACTTATACAATGTTCATATTATAACGATGAATTGTTATCGCATTAATAACATTAAATCGCTGACTCTACATTGTAATAAGTACACAGTTATTAAATTATTAAATATTTCGTTAATAGCAAACTATTTCAGTTACATTAAATTTCACTTTTTCCGCCATTACTCGATTTATTTTTGCTTACCCCTTGAGATCATGCCACGTACCCCAGGTTGAGAACCGCTGGTGTACGCGATGAGTTAGCAGAAATAGTATTATCATTATTATCCGTAGAAATTCTTTTGTTGATCACTTGCGATTGATATTCGATGTCCGCCTCTGAATCATACAGTTCAGTAGTATCGAAAACTAATTCTAAACTTTTATTCAAAAATTTTGGTTTGAAATGATCCATTTTTATATCACAACAATTTTACATGTAAATAAACATTAAATTATACGCAATCGTAAAAAAAAAAAAAATTAATGATACGAATACAACAATGCTACACGATGTATCATGGGCAACTGAGGGATGTGAAAATATATTGTACAGTTAGGATTAAATAACGTATAAATTGATAAAATATAACATGGTATAAATTAATGAAAACACCATCAAGAAATATAAAAATAGAGTTATATATTTATCTGTGCTTAAATATATGAGTGAGTCAATCACATTTCCATTTTCATTTAATGATACCATTAAAAACATTACCACGTGAGCAGTAGAGCTCGATTTCATTGGTTTTTTAAATTACTGCTATAACAGCAATTTACCATGAACGTGTTAACTTCTTTGTATGAAATTAATGATATTACTTGTATAATTCATGGAACTGACAATGTATGAGTATAATTTATATTTTTTACTTGAATTATTTGACATGTTTTATTTGTACCACATTAATTCATAACGAGTAATCGACAAATAAAATAAAACATTTCAATATATTCCACAGGATTATTTATTACAAAGATTACTAACTGAAAATATAATGGATATATTAAAACATAAACTTAAATTAAAATATATTGTGTTTTTAATTTAAGTGTTAAATTTATGATTGAAGAAATATCATCAATCATATAAAATTTTACACAACTTTGCATTTTTTTTTTTTTACACTTGTTACCTATAAGACACTACAATTTCGTCATACTATTGTGGATAAATGCAAGAAAAGTGTTTTTGTAATCTTTATGAATTACTAAAATGACGAACGATTGAGTTCTTACTAGAAAAATTGTAGAATTTAATTTGGTGGAATAAACCAATTAGAGTTGTTAATGCTCATTGAAATAAAAATATGCTCAGAGAGAAATGCAAACCAACAATATCGATCTGCATGATGTATTACGTTATTTACGTAACGGAATTTCATAAAAATGTGCCAAAGAATTAATGATAATAATTAATAAAATGTTAGGTTGTGATATTTATTTCACATTAAGTACGATTTTCGGTAAATATTGATTGTAGAATATTGTGGAAAATGAAAATTGTGGTGGTATTACAACAACAGCTTTTGCATATTAGATGTATAGCAATACATTAAATTTAAAACAGACTGTAATCATGTTTCTTATTAATGGGTCACGATGATTTTTCGATCGTGTCATTTCTACCATTATGTGGTTTGCCATTGTACGAATCAATTCTTTACATCTCAACGGTAATTAATTATTCTACGACATGTCGTATATTACTTTAACTATAAATGGTATAATTTCATAACAATAGACTTTGTTAATTTATACACAAGTTGATGGAATCACATCTACTAGTAAACGTGATGGGACATTCTTTACATACATTTTTTATTTAACCATCTTAAAATGTTTATAGTTATTCATATATAACTCGTATTTAATTATAAATTAAAAATTGTAATAAATAGCTAATTTTTTGTATTTATTAAAATGTATAATCGATTATTAATAATTTTACCTAAATTATAGTAAATAAAAATTGTAATTTACTATTTATCCATTGTTTACTCTAAAGTACAGAATTATCAAATATGATGTAACCTGAATGGACTATGTCGTTTTTTAAAATAATTTAACTCTCTAAAAATAGTTATTATCTTCTATATGTTGTTCAAAATAATATATCTTAACATAAATAGAGATGAGACACGGTTCTGCCTCAGCGACGCTCAAATAATGGGATAAAGTGGGCGAAGGTTCGAAACTATTTGTTTATAATAGATGGTCAAGAATATAAATATATACTGCGAGATTAATTTGGTCGAAGCTACCTAGTATTTTTAATATCTTTGTAAATATATTGTCATAGGATAAATATAATAAAAACGCGACGAATCTATCAAAATGCACGCGCTGAAATGTTGTTTGCGTCCAATTGTCTTGCCTCGAAATTTCCGCATTCAAATGATGCGACACCTTATGTAATAAACAACGGCGTACATTATGCATTTAACATCCATTCAAAGTAAAATTTCACGGAACTAATCTATTATTCAAATACGATTGTTAAACACGAGTTATGTTAGGTTAAAACAATTTAACTTATGTATCCAACTATCATTACCTATGTCATGTTAATTTAACTTTATTATTGAATTATGTTATTTCGGGTGTCTATCCTTTACATAAATTATAGAGTTCCTAACAACGGAATAATGTAATGATACCTTGTAGGTATATTATTTAAAGTTTATATGTTCGTACAGCACATACAAGATGCTTCGGGTGTAGATCAATAAGTTCACTTGTCAGAGTTTTTATTCTCAACAATATTTTGTACGGAATAGGGTAGAAAAAAACGCTTAGTGATCAACAGGGGTCAAAGTTTTACACAACCAAATGTTATTATGAAATGTGTTATAATGACCTCCGAAGCTAGACTTTGAAACTTTTTTCTGCTATAAAACATATCTGTTATATGAAAATTCAAGTATAAAATATACAAGTCAGATACACTCTGATGAAATGTCAGTCATTTTAATTAAAAAAAATAACCGACGGATAAATTATTACTAAAGCACAGTTGGTATATAACACGGTTATTTTAGTAGACTTAAATTTTCTACAAAAAAAAATTTACCCAAGAATTGTTTAACATAATTATTATTTTTTTAACTTACCATGTTTATTTCATTGAAATTGTTATATTTGATCAGTTCTTAAATAAAAAATGAAAGGTTAAAACACGTTATAAATCAGAGGTGCTACAAATGGGTTATATTCTCTCTCACATATTTTTGCTTTTATTAATTATTCCTTTTGTAAAAAAAAATGTATTTCCTATGCAAATGTTTGTAAAGATTATCCATACTATTTTAAATGAATAAAAAAATAAAAAAAATTGTCTGTTTTATAAAACATTCATTTAGTGAAAATATTAGAATTAATGAAGTACATCTCAAGTTAAATTTCATTTAATGCATTTGCATATACAATGAGTTCCGCTTAATGTGATCACTGGTTTATAAAATCAACCATTTATTAGAATCAAAAATTGAAATTTCAAACCAAATGGTTTGTTACTACTATTAAATTGACCTTTTATTAGAATCACTAAATACCGTATAATTGAATCACTTTTATCAACAATCTGATCGTTTTTATGGTGTTTCTAACTGATTAATTTGTAAAACCCATTTTATATTTGAACTTATCAGTTTGACATATATCGTTGTATGTTATTACATCATTCAATTTTCTTTGTGCGTCGTGTACTTGTGTCATTTAATTTATTCAGTTTATTATAGTTTATGATCAGACGTGTTTTTTGAAATGTCGACCAAACGAAAAGATACAATAATAATAAAAAAAAAAATGATTTACTCGTTCGTTATGATTAACTGGATAAATATTATCAATGAGAAGCCGTATTAGCTCTGAAAATTCCTCAGTCAACTTTAAACAACGTTTTAAAAAATCGTAAGGAAATTGTACACGAAGAACAAAATATGCCTCTTTTTTTGAAAACAAAAACGAAATGGAAAAAATGTCGATGTAGAAGAATTTTTGTTACGATGGTTTCAACAAGCTAGAAATTTAAATATACCGGTTAGTAATTCAATTTTATTAGAAAAATCTGTAAATTTAGCTTTGGAATTAGGCATAGACATTTTTAGTCCAATGATGGTTGACTTGTTGGAAAAACATGAACAATATTGTTTTCAAAAAAACATATATTTATATCTAAATATAGAACCATTAAATAAAAAAATGTAAAAATAAACAATTTTATTTGTTATAAATTACATATTAAATATGTTATTATAAATAAATATATAATTGTATTAAAAGATTAAATTAAGAAAAAAATAAAAATGTTGTAAATGTTGTATTGAATCAAAATGATTTGCACCAAAGTGATCACATTAAGCGGAACACACTGTACAACCACAATTCTATTAGGGGACTTGAATTGTGTTATTTTATTATAAGGATATAAATCATAATGTTAAAGTTTTTTTTTCAAAAATATTAGTGAATTCATTTTTTTGTTATACTATATTTTATTTCGTATTTAAAGGTTTGAAGTCTAAAATAAATCAAAAAATATAAATACGACCTTTTTTTAGGTTTATTTGTTAAACATTGTATATGATTTAGGATTTAATTTTAGTATTTGTACAAGTACTTATTTGATGTTGATCGTATCACAAATATAAAAACTTAATGACTTAAATACCATAATGTTTTAATTTAATATAAGAAAAATGTTTAAGATCGAACGAAATATCATTAAATTTGAAGTAATTATAGTGAGGATAACAGCAAAAAAATTCCTTTTTTAATTCTTTATGTTCTTTTTTTCGTACTACTATTAGTGTAATATATATAATAGAAAAACGAGACATAATTTTTGTTAAGTACAAAACTAATTACAGTAAATCGCCTTTTATGTGTTGGATACAAAAATAATTTATCAACAGAAGAAAAATTCATTTGGAAAATCAAAGGAAATGATTTATTATAACATAAACTAGTATACAGAATCGAAACGATTCTTTATTAAAAATGAAATTCAAATCTAAAAATTAATTAAATATTTACAAACTTGAGTTGGTTGTAAACTAAAATATCAAATGAAATATTTAATTTAATATTCTACCACAACTGTACAACTAGATTGCAAAAAAAAAAAAAAAAAATGTAAGGCCGAGCGCCCACCAAAGTAACGTGACGTGTGGCGTGGCAAGTGATACAGCAAACACGTAACAACAAAATGACGAATGGTGTGACACTACGCCTACCTATGTATCTAGAAACTAGTAACATCAGTTTGACACGGCCCCAGTGCCTAGTCCTCTCTCTCTCAACCGTACACACTGCCACTCTGGCCTAAAAGGGGAGAATATCGAGAATAATGATAGATTCGCGGTGGCTCAGTGTTAGGCATTCCGGCGCGTGGAGTCGCGGGCTCAAAACCCGTACCGTGCTAATTTTTTCATTACTTTCTCGATATCTCTCCCTGAACCGGCCACAACTGTGGCCGCGTCAAGTTGTCAATATGTCTTCTTCTTCATCGGACGACAAAAGTGTTTTGGCTTTAGTAAATTTATTCAATGTTAATAACACAAATAATAAAAAAATACAGTATTGGGTTCCTCCATACTTGAAAAAGAATCTAAAAATTAAACGTAGTGTTTTTGATGTATTCAAAGAATTACATACCTATCCAGAGCGATTCCAATCATTTTAAAGAATTAATACAAATACATTTAGTTTATTACTTCAAAAAGTAGGACCATCGTTTAGGAAGCAAGATACTACAATATTTTCCAAAACACTTGTCACTCTAGTCGATAAAAGCACGTAACACGTGGCAAAAAATGGAACACGCTGCATTTGAATGACACCGAAGTAACATGTAGTTTGTCATATCACTGTCGTATCACTTTAGTTGGCGTTAAATCTATTAATTACATTTTTTTAATACAAAATAGCGTGCTAGATGCATGCTAGACACATGCTACTTGCTACTTCACTTGCCACGCCACACGTCACGTTACTTTGGTGGGCGCTCGGCCTTAAGCGTTAATAACAGCCTTTTTTTCCTAAATAGTTTAATCCACTAGATCTAGTTTGAAATTAGTATGCATTTTGGTAAATGTGAATAAATATATACCAAGAATTATAATAAATCTACCAAAAAATAAGTTTTTGACATTTTTATTATTACTTGAACCATTGATTATATAATAACCAGATACGCCACTGCATAGACATTTTTGGCGACCAATTCAATGATTACTGCCAATACGGAGCGCTAGGGTCGATTGCTTACAGCGGTAGAGAAAGCCCACCATCTAGGTATCCACTATGGATGAAGGGTGCGAGAGGTAGCTAATGTATGCCACCATCACCCGGTCGCTGTGATAGCTGATAAAAATCTAATTTGATTTTGTTATTAATTATAATTTGTTTTACAATAAAACTAAAAACAAGCACACAAGCTAGTCGCGACGCAGTATACCTACAGTTTAACAGTTCTGGTTTTAAAATAAATTCAAAATAAATTACAACATTTTAAACAATAGGTATTTTATAAGTACCATTGATTTTATAATAGTATATACTATTATAAAATCAATGCTGTTATTATTATATTTGTTCGAGTCACATATTTTACGGGTGGCTCATGCGGATCTGTAACACAAACATAATAATGACTATACAACATACATGCAACATTTATAAACTATAATAATAAATGCTAATTATTCAGGTAGGTACGAATATTGAAATCGGTATACAATTTTTTTTTTTTTTTTTTTATTTTAGAACCATCAGCAATAAAACTATTATAGTTCGACAATTAGATTAAAACGATAAATAGAATTTGTGTGTACAATTTAAACGATAACATTGGTATGAATATAATGTTAATAATAGTTTTAGCATAAATAAAATAATAGAGAGGAAAAAGATAAGATAAAAACATAATGAGGTGATTATTGTTAACAATGATAAATAATAACAACTAAGCAACTTTAGTTAGAAGTGAATTGAGGACTGTGGTTAGCAGGGAGATAAGAGGACTAATAATAGCGTTTAGATTGGAAATAAAGTTGGACAGAATGGTTGAGATGGGTGGAGATGAACCATTCGTGTTGTGATTTTTCGTTGCTTCTGCGTAGTTTTTCGGTTTGATAGGAGGAGGTTCGGTTGGAATGTTGGCCGCCAGAGGGACTGCTGGAGGAACCGGTGTATCATTATTATCTGTGTTATTCATTTTTCGTGCAAGGCGCCTCTTGAGATGGTATTTTTTTCCTGCTTGAAGGCTGGGCAGCCTCTATAGTTGGCGGTATGAGCGCCGGAACAAAGTACGCACTTGGCCGGTGTGGCACGAGATTTGGTGCATTCATCAGTGGGGTGGTTTTCACTGCATTTGACGCAACGTGGTTGATGGTTACACCAGTTACGAGTATGTCCGTACATTTGACATTTTTTGCATTGGGGAGGTTGGCGAGATTTTCTGGGCTTTTCGATTATAACTATGGAGTTTAATAACTTAGTTACTTGAAATATTTCTAGATTGTGTTCCTTTGGTTCAAGGTTGATTAGGAAAAGTGGCAATGGTGCCTTTGTTTTTTTATTCTGAATATTGCTAACGTTAAGGACAGAAAATCCCAATTCATCAAGGACTGTCTTGATATCCTCGGTGGGAGTGGAGTAGTGTAAGTGGCAGATTACAGCTTGAATTGGCCGCAAATGTAGAGGTGTGTGTGTGTGAAAAGACACACGGCTCTTATTAAGAATAGACGCAGCATTAGCAAAAATATTGTAATTGGCCGAACGAATCGTTATGAATGCCATAGAAGACTTAAAGGTAACTGCGTCTGGGCCCAAAATGGAAATAATATCATACTTGAGCTTTGAGAAGTTAGTGACATTTTTAATGTAGATTGTCGGAGCGCTGTGGCTAGATCCGTCGCTGGTCGGTTGAGTAGACGTTTTCTTTGGATTATCCCCTTGAACTAGTAGCTCATCTGTGACTGGGGGTGGACTGAATACCTCTGGTTCCATCGTCGAGGGTGGCAAACCTATTTGGGGTGACAAAAATTTTGCTTTTCTTTTCGTCAGTTGTTGGAGAAGACGGAGATGACGATAGATTGCGTTTATTGTGCGTGTTATTTCGATACATATCGAATGGCCGCGTATATAGTTACGCAACAACCAGGTAATTGAATATAAAACACATGACGCTATCGGGTAACGATAAGGAGTAACATGCGTGTTAACTCTACGACGGTCGGCACCGAACTGATCGGTATACAATACTTGATCAAATACAAAGTACAATGATTCTTTAAATTTTAAATCCCCCTGGCGCTAGTTGACGCTAGCCCTAGTTGCAGGTATCTCAAATTGTGTTGGCCTCATAAGTATAGAAAGTTCACCACGCCACTGTCATCACATATCCGTCGATTGTATTAATGATTTTATGATTTCTCTTTTGATAGTGTTTTTGGTTGGTTCGGATGTTCCCTTCGTGCGAGTTACGTGTATTGGCCTACCCTGAGGGGGTTAACGTATTATAACCATCCCCCCGTAATGTCTCATTTATTTTGTAGGATATTCAATTATTTTAAAACATAGGTATAATATTATATCATGTCATCAACTAACAGTTTTAACACCTTCAACAAACTAAATGATAACAACAATTTTAATTTTAATATGTTAAATGGGACTTATTAAAATTAAAATTGTTTACTTAATTAGGAAAGAGAATTTAAAATTTAACCTCCCCAAAAAAAAAGATAAATAAAATATTTTTTTGGCTACACTATTTTTTTAGTTACGTGTACGTGCTGATCGCCATATCCGATACGTGCTCGATCTTTATGCACCCGTGGGTTAATTGTAGACCAAGTGGGCTATTTTTTCCGTTCTTTATTGTTTGTGTGCTGATGTCATCGCGGTCGTTATAAGTGTCCACGTCGATTGTCGCTGATGTGTTGACCGTGTTTACTACATACAGTGTCACAATAAATTATATAATAAATGTACGGGTTTATTTGTTGTACCGAGTGAACATATTGAAAAAACTTGAGTTATTTAGTTTAAATCGTTATGAACAAAAATATAATATAAACGTTATTAAACTTAATAGTTATTAAATAATAGTATATCATGTTTGGAATTATTAAATAGTTATACTGAACTATAATAATAAATTAAATCTAAATACTTTTGATTTGAGTTTTTGTACGTTAAGATATTGATCATTGGATTTAGGACTTCGACATGATCATATTTTATTAAATATTTTTATACTAACAATTCTTGAGAAATACTTATTTGAAATAAAAAATTGTACTTTGACGTAAGTTTAAAACTTAGAAAAGTATACAGAATAGTCTACTTCAAAGAATAAAAAAATAAAAATGTTATAATAGTTTTTATACTGCATAATGATAATTATATAATACATCAAATCAACAATAATAATTAAGTATAAATAAACGTGAAAATGGTATACGTACGGTTTATTTTTGGGATTGGAGGAGAAACTATTGTTACGGTTTTTTGATATATTTCCTGTAATAGAAATATATTTATTTTTAAATAGCAATCAAGTTCATGAAGTCAACGGAATATATTAGTACAATAAAACCAATGCTGGTGCTATTTTTGGGCGGACAATATGTATCATAAGATCCCTAGTGGTCAAGTTATGATTCTAAGGATTTTTATAACTTTTCGACGTAAGTTTCTTATTGAAATATATTTGGTAAAGCTTTTTCACTAGCAGACCTAAAGTGAACAATATTTATTTACTTTTATTTATTTATTTTTTCGTTCCACGAGAAATCGTAAAATATTGAGTATAAACACTTTAGGACATCGATATTAATTTTTTTTTTTTCTATCGATTTTAAATAAACGACTAATATTTTATAACTGAATTAATACTTGCACCCACTAACAACCAATATGATTAAAATCATTTATGAATAACCGAACATAAAACTATTCAAATTATATATATATAATATTTTTTATTATTATTTTTAAGAAAAGGAACTCGGAAAAGGTCATTGGGAAAACATAGGTCATCAATATATGAAAATTAATTGTATATGTATAATAAACAACCAAAACGGTTAATACTAATATTTAAAATTATTTCTAGATTTTTGATTGTAGATTGGTGGTATTGATGAATTCAATCATCCTGGCTATTAATTGAAGTTGGTTATTAAATATTTCGGCAGTTGTTAAAAAGGGTTTGTGATTATAAAAATCTTTTAACTAATTTTAAGACATATAGTTACTCTTTATAATAACAATTAGGTATTTACTATAATACAAGTAAAATTATATCATATATTAATAACTTACGTTTTGTTTTATCAAAGATTAATATCGGAAAATGTTTATTTGATAAGGATATATCAATTTTTTTTCGGTAAATGATAAATTATATTTAATTTATTAGGTATGATTAGTATTTATTAAGTACTTAATTTGTGACTTTTGAAAACTTTAAAATTACTCTTACCGACCATGTAGTAACTTAAGATAAATTCAAAATTGCTTTAGCTAAATGATTAAATGTTAATTACATATTGACAATGTTTTACAAGTTGTAGTTACTTCCTACAAACACCATTTTCTAATATTTTTATGTTCTTTTTTTCTTGTAGATTTCAGCCTTCAAGACCATCCATACACACAAATTTGCAATTATCTCTCGTTATCCTCTACAACTTCTCTCCATTATGTTTTCGATTCTACTACCTGAACAATATTTTTAAAACTATCTTCCCATCGTAATCGCGATCTATCTAGAATATTTTTATATTTTGTTATATTATTGTCTAACGTTTAGCTGTGAAGTATATTATTTGAACCAAATTTTCATCAGTGATGTTTTGATATGAAGTAAAATAACTTTTATGATGTAATTTCCATTGTTATTTTTTTTTCACGTATGGTCCTATGTTATTTTTTTATGCACATAATTTTAAATTTAATCACAACACAAATGGAACCCTCTATTTCATTTTATTTATTATTCAGAAAAATGTTGGAAATATAATCTTGTAATATTTATTTTTCGTCGATGGATATTTGAATTAAATGACATATTAATGGAACGAGAATAATATGCGTACAATTCTATATTTTTTTGATATTATTTATTATCATAATAATATCTACACAAGCAGATGACGGCCTAATAAAAACTATTATGAAAAATTGTTTTAAATTTTCTCGCACCACCAAGCATCATTATAACATGGTACCATATGATATCAGAAATAAAAAAAGACCGTGGTGCAGAGCCCAGGCCCTATTTACACATTAGTTACAGACTCGGTTATCGGTAAACCACTGTTTCGTATAGGTACTCATGGGAAGAGTAGACAGTGCTGTATTATTATTAATTTGAAAGCAATAATAAACCATCGCATACGAAAAAGTATAGAAAGAAATTTTTTTCGTTGCATTAAAGCCGTTATTCTAATTATAAGTATTCGTGAAAAAAAAAACATTGGTACCGTGGTGACGTGTTGCATAGTGTAAGCGCATCTATCACCTTGTGTACACGGTGATTTTTCATGTTTCGTATTTATAATATATTCTAATCATACATGTTTCTATAACGTGGTTTATCGATATCATCAGTATTAACATTTCAAAATGTACATTAATCGTGATTAATATTTTTTCCAAACGAACTAATTTTTTTTTTTTTTTACCAAAGCGCAAAACACGATCACAGTAATTTAACTGTCTCGAAAAAGAATTTCCAAAGGACCAACCACTATGTTTTGCATAAACTCGGAATTCTTACTTTTCCGAGTGGTGGTGCGTCTCTTATGCACGTTCGAGGGTCAACAATTATACGATTTCGTGTTTGAAACGTCTGTTGACGAACGCGAAACGTAAAACAACGATATACGGTGTGGGAAAAAAACAATCGTATAATGTTGCACGAAAATGTTATTGTCGCGAAAATGGTGGTCGAATAAAACCAACCACGTTCACCCGTTTAAACTAGTTCCCAACGCTATGACTCAGAACTGGAGGTCGTGGTTGTGAACGGGTATTAATACACGGGTATACAGAATCAGTGTTGGGAAATATCTAGATAAATGTATCTAGATAAAAATTATTTATATTTTATCTTATCTAGATAAATTTATACTCAGTTATATTTATCTTCATCTAGATAAAAATCTTGTTATCTATGAGTACCAATCTAGATAATTTATTTAAATAGAATAAAAATAAAATTTGAAAATTTAAAATGTTTTTATATTTTCATTTTTACATTTTTCTGTACATCTATATACCTATTACACAGATAATAACTGGCAAGATGACAATCTTCTTATGAAGTTTATTTTAAAAAAAATAACTCTTTATATTATATGTTTATTTTCAAAATGTTTGAAATTTGTTAAAAAAAGACAGAAATGTATTGTTATTTTATTTTTCAAATTTAAGATTTTTTTATTATTAAGTTAGAGAATAAAATGGCATCTTCTTATGAAATTTATTTCAAAAAAAAATTATTTTATATTTTATGTTTATTAATATTTGAAATGAGTTGAAAAAATGATATTTATTTTAAAATGTTTTTAATTATGAATTTTTTACCTAATATCTGTAGGCTGTAGTATCCTGAATATTTTCAAAATTAAACATGAAATTATCTCATATTTATCTAGATAAAAATGTACTTATTTTTATCTTTATCTAGATGAAATTTAGTATAACTATCTTTATCTGTATCTAGATAAGAATTAGTATAGTCATCTTTATCTTTATCTAGATAAATTATTAGTTATTTATTCCCAATACTGTACAGAATACGGGTATAAACTATTTCCTAAGGGGGTCTACGGTCGTAAAAGTTTGGGAACCACTACTCTAAACCTAATGCATACATTGCTCCCTCATCACCCCTCCCCCCCAAATAACACCACTAAAAATCTAATTTTTATTAATATACACTTATACTTATTATTATGATAACCGCATGATTGTCGGTACGGAACATACACTACCCTCCACATCTCAAACAACACGTCGTTCAGCGATCACCTCCACCGTTGTTTAAGTCCAAAACTGTTATCTATATCCGTCACCAATATTAATTCAATTGTGAACCAGCCAATTAATAATTATTCATTAATGAGTTCCCGGATCGGTGTTAAATCTCACTCTCTT
>JASXSY010002838.1:0-76261 GCA_034509805.1 Sipha maydis
GTACTGAGTAATACGAAAGTATATATTTTGATATACAATTCGCTATCGTTGTATTTATATAGATGAGGTATCATTATTAATGGATAAATGTATTATCTGATTAAGATAGCGAATTTCACAAAGAGAGTGTGTGAGCAGTGCTAAGAGTCATATATATTTATATAGGCTATAGCCATAGCCGATTTTTATATGGCAAAGTTTGGCAACGTTGCGCGGAAAAATTAAAACTGAGCGTTCTCAATCGTAATAGTCAAAAGGGTCTAAAAAAGGTATCGCCAATAATGACCGTTCTCAATCGTATTCCTCCCGTTAACAGAGCTACGTCTTATAATTATCGCTTTTACGTTGGTGAGTGCGAATCACACGTTTAAAAGGACCTACATCCGGTCTCGTGGGTAATTTAACTGCCTGTACTTATTTATGTAACTATTACATTCGTAATATTAGAGTTGGGGACTCAAAGAACCGATTTTTTATACAAACATCCTCCGAGTATGGAATTCGTTAATACCGGATAAAGTCCTTCAATGTAAGATACGTAAAGAGAGGATGTAATTATTTTAAAATTTCAAAAAGCTGTAACTTAGCCAATTTTAGGTTTAGAATTATGGTCAATGCAACAAAATGGCATAAAATGAAATGGTCTATCCATATATACAAAATAAGTGTTGCTATTAAAAAAAAGTATTTTTATTACGCATGCGCAAACTACAATAGGTAAAAATTTGAAATTTTCCCATAATGTGTACTTCAGTACTCCCTAGATACTGCAGAAAACCGTATTTGAATCAAAGATTATCGGGCTGAAATATTTAGTGGTACATTTAAGACGGTAAATACAATATATAATTTAATAATTAATTTAAGAGTAAATCAAATGTAGTTTTTTGCTTTAATTTTATGAAACTAATAAAATCAAAAAAATGAATGTTGGTAGATTGACATATTTGATTCTTTAACTAATTGTTAATATGTTTATCAAGTTCAACAAAAAAAGTATTCTCTTAAACTTTTGCAATGTAAAAATACACACATTTTGACATCGATAAAGTATTATTCATGTTATTACTTGAATTAATAAAAAGAAAATAACATTATGATTATGGAAACATAGTATAACGACAAATTAGCTGTTTTCTAAAATATCTAGATTTACTAAACAGCGTATTGTTTTTATATTACGAAAAATTGACGACATAAAAACTCACAATAGATCTTATATATATTTACCAACTTCAATGCATTCAGATGCATTTTTCATGTATGCGAGCTAAAACAGTTGTGCAGAGGTGGCAAATGGGGATAAATGTTAAGGGTTAGGTTTGACATTGCCACATTGGCTAAGGTTATAATAAAACACAACCTGGGGACACAGCAATCTGTTTGCGTATTGAATACAATATGGATTTATTCACGACGGTTAAACATTGACCATTTCAACTATTTCAACATCAATGTATTATATATATCACTTTAATACTTGGCGGCTTCCACAAAACGCGTAGAAAAATGACTCGAGCGAATTAAAACTCAATTATTAGACTGTTATCACGTGGTGTATAGTGTGGTCGTCACCTACACTAATAATGATTCTGTTGTTTTGGTTCCGAAGGGTAAAAAAAAGCATCCTTAATATGAGAATAATATTAATACGTGCCCATGGGGGTTAAAAATCCATTACAATAATTAAGGGACCGGCTTGTGTGAACGAGTGTGCAAGAGACTGAAAAGAAAATAAGACAATTTAACAAATTATAATACACATAAATTATATATATATATATATATGGATTTGCCTGTACGTTGTTGTATAAATAGAGTCCTTTATAATATTTCCTCTTCGTCCTCTCTATCTATGAAACTACTGTGTATGTGGTTTTCAGTCTGAGTGTGTAACAAAAGACATTCTTATCGAAAACTTTTAAACTCATCGTTTTCATAATCTTCATTTTTTTCTTGCTGGTGGGTGTCTTTTAGCACTTGATAATTTTAGATTAATTTACACGACAACATTACCACAACTATCTTCCTGAAATGGTTGATTTCTCAACCACTATTCATTAAACAATTTTATTATTTTTCTTTGAAACCCTGCATCTTATTTTTATTTTGATTTAGACTTTATGATTCTCCATCTTCTCGTAGAAGATCCTCTCTTGCGAATACGAGCGATGATGTACATACGATAATCGATAGAGAACATTTTTTTTTTTTTAATTGAAAAAAAAAATACATTACCAATGTATCACATCAATAAAATACATAAGTTGTATTGCAATTTCATTATTTTGTAGGTCGTATTCGTAGATTATCATCTGATAGCCTCTCATCATTATTATTATTATTATCGTCAATAATATTTTATTAATCCAATGGAGTATTGTTTTGTATTAAGCTTAATGCAAATTATGTTTTATTATATTTATAATACGACCAGTGAAATAAAAATCCCCACGATCACTGAAAGCACATTTCCTTTCTTTGTTTTCATTTATATACAAATATGTATGATTTAAATGTTTATGCAGCTGTATACAGTCAGGATTAAAAAAATAGGATCGTAGTTTTATAATAAATTTAATCAGATTTATAAATTGTGTGTATGTGTGCATGATTAAGCGAATTCTAGAAAACGAATGAGAATGATGCAACGGTTTAAATCATAATCGAATTATTATCATGACAAATTATTATTCTTCAAATCGAATGTTATCAATATATAATATATTTTTATAATAATGTATCTACTAACTATTCGCTAATTTTAAGAGACTATGGTGATAATCATAAAATTTATTTACCCGATAATATATAATATATAATACGGTAGTGTGAGGGATAAAGATCAACATCGATCTTTGTATTAGACAAGAACTTTGGTTGCCAATCAGCTCATCGGAATTTGAAAGCATTGTTTATACAAATGTGAAAAATTGTAATTTAAATCGAATATAGATTTTTTAATAATTTGAATTTACCACATCGATGTACAAGGATTGAGGGAAGGGGGTTGTTAAATTAATTATTACAAAAAAGAAGGATCGTTGCTTTTTCTGACCAACGAAAATTAATTCATCAGTTTTCTCTGACCCACAGAGCACCGATTCGCACAATACCTGCCCTGTGAAAAGGTAGGGAAGGGGAATGGTCGCGCACTCATTGGATCACTATCGAAATATCGTATACAATACAGTGGTATAAATAACAACTCACATGTTCGCAAATAACGTGAATCATTGAGGTCTGAGTTGTGTTCCGGGCGAGAAATTAAACTGCTAGCAATATGTTACGTCCGCCGCCGCCATCATCACGTCGTGCGCGTATACCGTGTGTTCATATTGCTCCTTTCTGCCCTACCCCTCCCTGTTGATTGTCCCGCGGACCACTTCTCTTTTCATCCCTAAATGTTCATGCGCTCACGCGTGTACAACTACAAGGTACTGGATGGTGAGTGGGAGGTAGTCGAGAGGCAATTGTGTGGGGGTATAAAACAGTATATCATAGATGGTGGAATTAGCTTCTCGACTGGTGCGCGTGCACGTAAACATGCACACACGCAAACTCATACACAAACTCATAGAACAGCATACACGCACACATATTAATACCTACACCTGTGTGTAGACGAAAACTGTAGGGATGCACGTCATATAAAAGTCTACAGTACCGCGAGCGGCGAAAGAAAAAAATAAATAATACCATGGATAATAAAGTGAAAATAATTTGTAAAAAAAACTTTCCTCCTCTAAATGTGAGTTTGTGCGTGTGTCTCTCGAAATGTTTTGTGAAAGTGCTTATTTTTTATATTTTTCGCTTCCAAAAGGAATTTGATCGTTCCGCCAAAAGTCATTCCATTTTTCCAGACACCCGCTTTCCACCATTCAATGTGCTAGCAATCCATTTGGTCGTAATAATAATTTATCCACATTTTTCAACTCGAAATTATTATCTATTTGTCAATCGAATCCTTTTCTGACATTCTAAACAACGTCAAAGTGATTTTTTTCTTTTAATATTTCATATATACAAAGAATCATATTGTTCAGGCACAACAATTGTATTTGATGTTGAAAATGAATATATTCGTTATTTTCGAAATATACTTTTTTTAATTTGTTGAACTTTGAAACAAGAATATTTTAACAATATCTTAAAGTTAAACATTAACAAATTAAAATGATGAAAATATTTGAAACCGATCAATAGTCAACAGTGTGTGGTTTTGTATTCAAACTTGTATTATGGTATTTGAATTATAAAATCACTAAACTGTAACTTATAAAATAATAAGTAAGTAAAAAGAGAAAGGTGTGTTAAAATTGACTTTCTTAATTTATTATAACTAGAAACATAAATGACAATATTTTTCAAATAATATTTCTGTTGATTTTCATAATCTGTTGCAACAATATTTTATAGGTTAAGGTTAATAAATAACTTATATAAAATAAAAGTAAGCTAGTATTTAATTTGAAATATGAATAATATAAATCCATCGTTGTCACCTATTACACAAATTAATAGTTTAAAACACCTATCAAACAATAGTAAATATACGATAAAAACATCTTATAATAATAACTCGATGAAAACAAACTTTGATTAAATTGTGTGTAGTTCACAAACTTTGTAGTTTATTCGAAACTCATCGTAAATATTATATTTCAAACGCGTGTAATAATTTAATTTAATTCTTAGAAATTAATTTTACGGTTAGTACACATGTTCTTTGGAATTTTTAATGTGAACAATATTGAAATTCAACGGACCCGTCGTAAAATATTTATGTAAGAAACTAATGAACAAAGTAGCTTTTTGTCTATGTTTTTGTATTATATTTTTATTATTATATTAAGTTTTGACAACAGTATGTCGGTTAGGTATAATATGAATTTTAATTATTTAATGAAAAATATCCAATAAAACGTTTGCATATTATTATGCAGGCAATTATTTTTGGTGTAATTTATTAATAATCCAATCCGATATCATACAATTAATAAAACCAAATAATTAATCATGCACTTTCAAATGTAATAATATTTTCATGATGAAATATTTATTCCCCTAAGTCCGCATCATGAATTTCGTACCGCATTCGTTGTGATCGATTGGAATAATTGAAGCACACAAAATGTCTTAATTTGTTTCAGTTGCAGGTATATTTAGTAGTACAATAAGTGAAGTTTTGTCAACATTATTCTAAATATAACTATTGAAGTATAATGTATAATGTTTTAGAACATATTTAATATTCATTGCGAATAGACTATGCTTTTATGTATTCCATAATGGTGATTCAGAACTATACCGGAATAGCTCCCCGGAGTCGTTTTACCTAGTATTCCGATGTTCCAACGTTATGATTTTGCATAAAACTTCAAGACACAGCCAAACATGTCCCTCAGGCCTTGAATGTATTCTATTAAAAGTGATACGTAATGCTGCAGTGAAGTGTAGTACATACGTGCATATTGTTTGGTATTTGACATTTTATTAAAAGTAAAACAACGAATAGCAGTGATATCACGTATTATTGTAAATTACATGAAATATAATCAATTTTATACCACATATATACCTATTGTCCAATAGGTAATTACTTTTGTTTCGTAAAGTTTAAACACATTTTATTAAATGTATATGATTCTTAAATATATAGTTTAGTTCAACAATTGATAATTGTATTTGTAACTGGTCGACTGAGTTTATGTATACGAGTTATATTATACCTATGCAATGATGGGCGTACTAGTAATGGAATATTTTATAGTAGAGTCAATGAATATTAATTGGATGCTTATATTTAATAAAACAATTTAACCGTTTGTTGGTGTTTAGATATAGAAATATAAAAACTATTTCACCTTGGTTAGTAAAATTTATATTTTTGTCAATACAAATTATTGAACATTTATGATTACAAAGAACAAAAGTGATTAGAAATATTAACAATAACCGTTGGACCTTAAGGTTAATTAATTAATCTT
Organism: Sipha maydis; assembly: GCA_034509805.1. Classification (NCBI taxonomy): domain Eukaryota; kingdom Metazoa; phylum Arthropoda; class Insecta; order Hemiptera; family Aphididae; genus Sipha; species Sipha maydis. The sequence goes on from JASXSY010002838.1 coordinate 5,991, forward strand.
TAGTTAGTCCCATAACATGAATCTTTATTAGATTTATTTATGCAGTACGATCCAATATTATAGAACTAATTTTATTTTATGTATGGTACCTTATATAATATAACAGATTAGTAATAAAACTTCCAAGGAGTGAGTTGTTTAATCATAAACAAATTATTAATGTTTTATAAATTACATCTTATTTTTTGACCTTGGATCATCTAATTTATTATTAGAGTAAATATAATGGGCTTTCAACATTTTTACTTTACCATCATTTGAATGTCCATACAGTTATTTTGGATCAGTTCCAATTAAAAACAATTCGTATTTGATATTAAGAATTTATAATTTATCAAACTTCATGCATGAAAGTTTAAGTAATATTTTTCATTTTACACAAATCATTTCCAAGGTAATAGATTTAATATGTTGATGTAAATCTTTTATTTCTTGAATAATACGTCTTCTCTTAAATGCGATATTTGAGAAAAAAAATAACAAAAATAAAATACTATGTGTGAAAGGAGGTGGTTATCATTCAAACGACCTTTGCAAAGGCTACTAAATGCATTGCATCAACATTTGTCATCTTTTATCCGTGTCTTTTTCTCTCAAGCGCGACACGCTTTGACGAAAAACGTTAAATTTATAATACACCATGTATAGATGAGTAATCTATCATAGAATCTAAATCGTATGCGTCCTCTTGCAACTTTCACGTTTCGTATAAATTTTTTTTTATAATATTATCATCATATTTTTTGGTGAGCGTGAACAAGTGGTCGTTACAAAATGTAAAATAATAAAACGGGTAGAGAGGTAAAATAATGCTACAGTTATTTAATATAGCTAGTGATTAATTGAAAATACAAAATATACGTGTTCAAAGTCTATCGAAAGGAAAGCGTTAATATCAAAATATTAAGTGCTTGCCACCCCTTAAATTAATATAATAGGTATAAGTAATTATGCTGTCAAATTATAAACCTACTAAGCCTAAGCCATTTTGAATTTATGGAGCGTAATTCATTATGTTACGAATGTAAGAGACGTCTGGCGCGTTAAGTAAGAAAATTATTTTCACGCATTTTTTTTTTTTTTTTTATTTGTCATGAGGGTCACAAAACGGTAATTGCACTAAGTATTTGACGATATTTTGATGTCGGGACGAGAAGAGTGTCACTAAAAACGATTCGACAAAGGTACGATTTTAGATAGTCTTAACTTTAAATACGAGTTTCGATCATTTTTTTATTGAATTGACTCTGATAGATAATAACTCTATTATTAAATAACATTATTATTATTACGATTTTTTTTTTTATGTTATTAAAGAAAATATAATTATACGAGTATAAGCTATTATAACGCATTACTTTACTTTGGAGATACTTTTTTTTATTGATAATCTATTATCCAGCAATAAGTTACACAGTGAACATCAAAATATATCCATAAAGGTTTTCATTTAAAGTTCCACGCATATTTTCGGTACAATAGTCCTTTTTTTAAAAGTTAACCTTGAGCCTTGTAAATCCAACGTGATTTGATGGTGCTAACTCTGATTACTATAAAAATACTCAGACTTCATGATCAATCTGCTAAGTGAATTTTGTTTCACGGTATTTTTTTTTGTTCACTTAATATATTTACCAAATGAAATATACTAATGAATATTCTATTTATCAAGGACAATCGAATTTTATTAAAATAGTATTGTTATTTCTCTTGTAGTTCTTTATAACTAGTTGCTCTCAATTACCTATTTTCGATTTATTTATACTATACTATCATTGTACAATTTTTGTTATTTATTTGAATAGCTATTCAATTTATATATATATAATATAGACTTTTTCATGTATAATACATATTTAACGTTTGAAGTAGGTAAGTTTTTGAGAAAAGAAGATATATTTTTTCCAAACTGATTGGTCACCGTAGAAATTCGAGTTCTGTAGGTTCAAAACGAAAGTTCAGTGGCCGTATTACTTTTTCGGTGTTTCTTCCTGCTTCCCTTTTTATATTTTACCCCACTACCGTAATTACGATACGTTTTTACGTTTTTTTTTTTTTTTTTTTCAATAGTATAAAGCCGATTTTCATTCTTCGAATCTACTATCATAAACAGACATGGTAGTTTTATTATATATATTTTTTTCGATTGATTTTGACCTTTCCTCTCTATTGATATTGAATTTTAAAATAATTTTAGAAATCGATAATCAATTTATATAGTATCATGAATTTATGATTATAATCATATAGTAAAATGTTTAAAGTAATTAATTAGATTCGTTGTTAAATCGTTAAATAATTTTCATTTAGTATAGGCCCTGATGTATTGCTAAAGCGTAATTATACAGAAAAAAAGAGCTCTATTTGTGTTATGGTACCGTTAACAATGTATGCAAACATACATCCCTGAAGAAGTGGAAAATATTTTCATAACCTTATCAATAAGGGCAATAGTGAAATATAATATAAATGTATACATGTGTGTTTACAATGTTTAGAGACTTAAATTAGTTGTGTGCTTTAACATTTCCAACTACACCTATTCATCCTATTGCCGTCGATTTCGGACCAGGGAGTTGAAGATACTCCTTAATTATTTATATTCAGACATCTTCCTCCTTTTGAAAATTAATTTTTATAATTTATTATTTAAAAGTCAATACAATTTTATTTTTTACACGAAAGGTAATAAAAAAAATTAAATATATTTTGTTAAATTGTTGAAAATCGTACTTAAAAAATAATTATTATCATCAAACGTTTTAGTTTTAAATGGAGAAAATTCTTTTAGACCCCGTAAAAAAATGTAAGCCTTAAGTTCTCGAACACGAAGTATACCTACAGTTGCTCGAGCTTTGGTGGTAATTCTCTCTGTGCAACGTGATAATAGCCTACGCAAGATTTTGCGGATTCTCGTTCCGCCGAACCGATGCGTCGTAAATCACCGGAGTATAATCAAAACGAATGGGCTCCGGAAGTCTGAGAGCAAACAAAAAAGGTCCGTGTACCTACCGAAATACATATATACATTCGTATTGAATACAATACACGCCGATTGCGTGCACACTACGTCGCTGCAAGCCCTTTGACGGATTTGCAAGGCAGCCGCGGACGGCATAACTCACGATTATATCGCGTCCGCGGATTTAGCGGTTTCTTTTCTTCATTCCACTTTCCCAACCACCACTATTAACGCTGGGATCATGAATCCTTTTACCCAGTAATGATGGAATCACGTACGTATTTTGTTTGTTTATCGGTCATAACGGCTAGCGAGTGCTAAGCTGCGCGGATGGAATCACATTTCGGGGTAGCTTTTAATACGGTTTACGTTTAATTGGACTAGCAAATCATGTTTCTTAGCGTTTCTGCTCCGTAGTTCAGATATTTTGATTAAACTAGAAGGTTCATTGGAATTTGGTTGACATAGATTTTGAAATCGATACCTCTTTTTGAGTTATGTCTATAAGCTTGTGGTATCCGTAGCCAATAGCGTGTTAGTATCGCGATTCTCAAAGATAAAAATAAGTTAGAGCAAATTTAAAAATACAATTGTTTCAGACTTTATAATTCGAATCTCGAATGGTCTCGTATTTAAACATAAACAAAAAATACAATGGTAACAAAACTTACTGAATGTATCATCACTAAGTCTTTAAACTTATGGAAAATGTTTAAACGAGAATTATACGGGGTTCAAAATTAATTGACAACTTAAATTCTTATTACTACGAGTATCAAATAATTACTAAAGACATTTGGAAACCATTTTAATAAAATATATCATAAAAAAATTTTGAATGCCTTACGGCATAATACGGACAAATCACTGTTTTAATAAAATATTTACTATTGACTATATAGCAATCATCACCGAAATTAATTTAAAAAACTTTTAGATTCTACTAAATACGAAAACACTATTGGATGATACACATAAAGAGTAAAATAAGTAAATTAATTTCTACATAATTTTATTCAGTTTAAAAATTAAAATATATAAAAATAAAAGAATGTTTTCTTGTAATTTATTATTATCCAGTAATCATTTTGAATAATATAAAATAAATGAAAAAATATTTTTATTTTTTTTTTTTATAATTTACTATGTTATTCGTACATTAAAATATTGAACTAAATACTAATTCGAAAAATAAACTATTGATAGACATAATCAAATGCTCCACATTTTAAGAACGATAAAAATTATTTTATGAAAACGTTTTGCGTAATATTTATTTGATTTGATTCAAATTTAATTTATTTAATAAGGTTGAAAAGTCACCCTTTCACGTACTACGAGCCATGATCAATCTACTTTCACATACAATATATTTGTATTCGACTCGCGATGACGTTCAAATTAATATTATATAATATTTATGACAAATCGGCCGCCAAGTTTTACGCAACTACCCATCTTTATGCTTTGTGGAACGAAAATAAATATTATTGCACAATTTCTCGAAACGCATCCCTGGTCGACGTCTAATAACCCTCCGACATCGATGCCCAGACAAGTATACAGTATATACATTATACATGTACATGGAAAGCGCAATAACCGCACTAACCCTTCCAATACCGTTATAAATATATATGTATACAAGAATCAACGGATCAATCCCGAAATTGTCGACGGTTAAACTTTCACTGTTCATCAAACTTGGACACGTGACCCATGGTTTTAAGGAAATAGAAGGTAAAGTATTAAATTTTAGTTGCTACAAATTTTTCCTGGACCATGCCGATATTCGACTACGTTTTGTGGTAACCTGTTTACTTTTATCGATAATATACGTTAATAATATACACAATATATAATATAAACGATGATAATATATACGTACAACTATTATAGTTTGTGAACAACCTCATTAAACGTTTTAAACAGTTTTAATATCAAATGACAAAAAGAAAACAAGATATAAATAGTTTATGTTAAGTATACACATTTTATCTAAATGAAAATTAAGATAAATCGATTTACTAGTGTAGATCATAATAAGAATTTCAGTAGTTATAAATTAAATTGTAAGCAATATTATTAAAAATAAATCACTAGAGATGTTTGAGTATGTATCTTGTAAGTTAAGTTATATTTAAATATATTTAATACTTATTACTTACGAAATTACCAGTACAATTCCTATATATTTTTTCTTCTAAAATCGTATTATTTTTGAACTTATGGCAAAATGCAATTTATTTTTTGATTCAATCTCGTATAACAATTAAGTAAATCGGTAAATAATAAATCATATTTCAATAATTATATATTATATGTTTAAATAGTTAAAAATAATGTTTTTTGATTACTACTAACTGGTTGTTGTAACGACAAAAAAAAAAAAAAAAAAACAGTGATCTATATATCTATCCCAACAATAATGAATGGTAGCAGAAATTACTGCACGCAATTAAAAAAAAAAAACGTAGAATTTAAATGACAATAAAAAAGTTTTATTTTTCATCGAAACAATCGATTTGAGGATGTAGATAGAAATATGACTCAACAAATCTCTAAAGTAATTACAGTTTTATCAAACGTAAATAAACCAATATTTTCATAACGATTCGACATGCGTAAGTTCATATAAAGTCAATCGATGCAATAAGGATCTTATTTACATCTGCTGGTCCAGAGCTCGTCTGATGGATAAGGATATTCAAGGTTTTCCGATATTTACAGTGCAACATCTTCATTCAAATGCACCGCTCCCAAAATTCTGAAACGTGCTATTCATTATCGAACAATCGCATTTGTGCCTTCGCAACACATCAACTGCTGAGCACTTACGACCACACCACTGCCATAGCGGCGCCTATGGTTTGCTGTTTCCAGCATCGAGTGGTTTGCCCCTACCGTATATATTTCTAATCCGGTATCACTATCGACTTTCGTTTTCTACTGCCCCGTACACGTCGTCATAATTACATTTCACACACGAGTCTCCGTAGTCCGCGTGACACATGCATGTGACCATGCATCAAGCGCTGGACACAATACATACCTACTCGTACGTGTATACGATCTGGTGGTGTCACGGTCACGTGCATGGACATTGGTGATGCTTTTAATCTACGCAATCCCTATTGTTCAATCGTATTGGTAACGTGTTTTTGCCATTCTTCGACTACCGACTGATTCTTGTGTGTTGTCAACGCAATGTGCCGGATATGGTCCGATGCAAAAGTATGTGCACCCCACGCCCGATTGGATCATCCCTGGTTTGACAGTCGTTGCTTCGGTAATTGTACCCATGTAGGATTTTAATACGAGTTGGCCAATGATTCGAGAATATCCGGTCGAACGGTGCGTGTAAGACGAATTCGTTTGAAAACACACAAACAATACCTTATTACATACAAATTATGTTATCGTTATAGGTAATGTAACACGATGGGGCGGAGCGATTTTATAAGCCTAGATTAATCCGAACCGAAATGAGTGAACTTAAAATCGTACGAGTTTGAAATTTTGAAAAAGTACGTTCTAATTAACTTGCAAAATCTCAAATGACTATGAAATAAATATTTTCTTATTGGACCAACCGTCAGTGGCAGTACACGTTGCTCGTTACTTGTTTTTCCGTTTTAACTCTTCGCCTTTTGGCTTTCAACATGGATCTATAAACGTGAACCTAACAGTTCGTTATTCAATAAAATCATTTACTCAAGACGTTGTCAAGCCTGGGTTGTTTCCCAACCTATGTATATCTTCTACCACATGAATTGCTTGAATTTCAAATTTCACTCAGAATATTTTTTTTTTTTTGAGAAATTTTAAGATCGTTAACATTGGAGTACATTTGTTGATAGTTCAGCGATCTGATTTAATGAATTAATTTGGTGTACGTCGTATGCCGTGGTTAAATTGAAATATAATAGACATTTTACAAAGATTCATATTGCAATAAATACGGAATATTAGTTGATATAAAAATACCAAAAGTATTAACTACTGTTTTGTGCTCAATTATTAATTTCAAAATTATTTTTTATTTTATTATCGTTGAGAAACTTACATTTTCAAATTTAACGAAACAGGTTTTAACGAAAGAGTTTTTTTTTTTCAATTAACACAATTTTTATTTGAAATATATATTGTTTATTATCCAAACATTTATAGTTTATGAGTACAGATTAACAGATAAATGCCTTAAATTTTAAATGTAGTTGTATAATACATATTAACCATCAAACAAATTATACATTTTTAAATCACTTTTATCTTTTTAAAAATAAAAATAAATACAAAATATTTTTTCGATATTTAACATTCAGTTTGTTAACATTTTTCCATCTATTATTGCAATTGATTCTGTTTTCTAATGAAATCATTTAGCAAAGAGATTTTAGTGTCTAAGATAATTTCATAATTTTATTTCTTAAACGAAATTCTATCAGCACAAATATCGATACAATCTCTGTATATTATGCTCATACTTAAAGATAGGGTTTTAAACGAAAAAAATTGTATTTTTCTTAAATACAGACTGATCACGAAAAACTACATACAGTACACAAACTACATACAGTACGAACAACAATCAAAAGACAACACAGATAGTTCAAATTATTACAAATATTAGTTTGGAAATGAGAAAAAAATGTATTATTATAAAAACAATGGAGCGATGAACATACGCTCCAAAAATAAAACTTTAAATGGATCTGAACTGTAAACAACAAACCGAAGGTGAAAATTTCACCCAAGAATGAAACGCTAATATTTTCGCTCGTTTAGCGTGATAATAGAATCCTCCAAGTTGAACGAGAGGATAAATTTATTTGATTTTCACGAGTACATAATTTGTATTTGCATTTGAACAACCATATAATTATCACGTAGGTTTTAATTGTTTAATGGATTAATCGTTTTAATAAAACTTAATTATATTCAACGTACATATAATGGTCGAATAATGTATTCAGCTCAGTTCTATACCGTCCGCCTTTGAGCTTACGTTCATGCAAATACTATCTATATTATTATTGTTTGATTATGTTTCTCGTGTTAGCACGATGCATGAGTACGTTCGTAAGGTCTCTCGTCAAATCGCATGATTTGTCTAAATGAAACTGATCGCTTTTTTCCATGTTCATACCCGATGCAAATTTAATGAAAAATAAGACCTTAGTGTCGCTATACTATTTTTTTCTCTCCACGTGGTTTTCAGTCCTCTTCCAATCAAGCACCTCAATGATGAAGAAAATAAGGTAGTGAACAAAATGTCATCTCTGATATTCATAATTATTGTTACCGCATTAAGAACGGATTTTAACTTCTGGGTGCAGACGGTCTACGTCGACCACAAAAGGTATCTTCCTAATTATTGAAACACGTAATTGAGTTTTACTATTAAGTTATAAAACTATCATTTATAACAATAACTCGAATACACGCATTATATTCTGAAATATTATCCGCTATCTATATAATACTATTTCCACAAAGGATATCGTTACGTCTCTCAGGGATTCAGCCTTCTCCGCCATCAGTGTGCTAAACATCAAATTCAATCACACAATTTACCAACTATCGTCACTACTAAACATAAAAATAGTGACCGAAAAACCGTACGATGTCCATTTCCCATAAAAATTCAAACAGTATCAGCGATATGGTCGCACATGTTCCTATTGTAATCAACCATCAAGTTGTGTCAAATACAGCAACAAATATCTTACCGAGGACTGCATAAATCATATCAACTACTTACTAAGTGTGGTGTTATGTTCTGATACATATTCTGCTAATTGAAAAGACGATCCTTTTTTTGAAAAAAATGTCAAATACTTCTTAAGAGATATATTGCCCTACGATTGTGCCACTATTATATACATATCAAAATATACCTACAAATGGCTTTCCAGCTATAGCTGAGCTCTTATTTATAAACACTCAATAAAAAAAAAAAAAAAAAAACCCGAATAATTTAAGACCTTAATCTATACCAAATATTATATCTTAGTTCGTTACGCAACTAAACTCTCTCATTATCTCATTCATTTCTGTTTTATCAATAATTTAATTTCAAAAATATAATACCTCCTTAATTAAATATGTTTATGTTTATTTGAATTCAAAATTACCAACATAAGTTTTTTTAGTATCATTGAACCCTTATTATGATAATTTATATTATCCTTTATGATTTTCTTACGATTACATTTTAGTTTTTAATATTACTATAATCATTATATTCCTATATATTTTATCTATTAATGTGGTCCGATTAGCATAATATGTTATTTTAATTTTAGTTGAATTATATAATCAACATCCTATAATTTATTATTGTTATTTCTTATATTATCATTATTATGTTTCCTTAATACAAATTTAATCGTATTCGAAATTGTTAAGCTGAATAATTATAAGGTAGATAAATAAAAAGAAAAAAATCAGCATAAACATTTAATGTAATTATTCTAGGATGATAATTACATATGATCTGTGCTTTTTACTTTTCAAAGAACAAAATATCTACACAATTTTTTCCTATCAATTTTTTTCATACGAACCAATAGTACATTTTGCAATAATTATAGCTCCTTTTTTTTTTTTTTTTTAATAAAAAAAATTATAATTTAAAGTTTGTTATTAGTATAATATGTAAACTTTAAGTATCTATTGTTTCAAAAATAATTGTGAGTGTAAATATTAATGTAGATTCGTAACCAGCGTTAACTTTGAAGTCTATATAAATTAAAATAATAATAAAAAATACGCTCTCTGAAAAATTTAATTTATACTTTATGAATTCTTATAAAATTGCACATTTTGTTTTTTCATAACTTGAATATAGACTTCAAAAAAATTAATTTTGATGTCGATTTTGTCCTTAAACACGTTATGATAAGATATCAGTTGAATTGATTTTGTTTCATTATATAATCATTTGTAGAAGAGAGTAGAATATTATAAAAAAATAGTATGCTTTAAAAGCAACAATGTATATATCTTATGTAAAACTGGTTCATTATTATATTTTTAATGAGCTTCTACGAAAATTAATTTTTAAACATATAATTATTTTAAGTATTTTACTCACAGCCATTAATAGTTGAGTGATTTCTTGATAGACCGCGTAACATGACAAAAATGGAGCGATTATCACCACAATAGATCCAAATATCAATATGTACATGCCCAAATAAACTTGCCATATTTCCAGGGCATCAATCCATTCTTGGAGCACTGTATCGAGTCTAGTGTATGCTACGTAGCCAAATAAAAATATTCCCATTATCTGAAAAAAATAAAAACAAAATACAATTACATGTATAGTCTTATTATGATATTATCATTGTATACCGTAGCAAATCGTTTACAAACAAAAGTGCGTGATAACGTGTAATATGATTATGGCATCGTTATGCGTATAGATGAAAAGAAACGTTATTTAATAAAAGCTACTTAGAAATTTTTATTTTACTTTTACTTTGATTAAATAGAAAATATAAAAAAAAAATATTTCTACTAAACATAATTATTGTTTTTATATACTCGCCGGGTAATTTAATACAGTTTTCTTATCAATAGTACTAAAATAATAAACATTTTACAAGGTGGTAAACGTGTACGGATAATATAAAAACGTAGTATAATATAAAAAGTAATACGCAATGTAAACTCAATATTTCGTTGCTTTTTAAAAGGTATTATATCATTTCCGTGCACTTTTTGCAGTTGATATTTCTGTTGAGATATTATTGTTTACACGGCCTTATCTTTCAATTTTCGCAACACTGACCAATTATAAGTCTAGTAAAATTAAATTATAATACAAAGCATTTATTTTATCGACAGGAAAAATATTTTTTATGTCAATACCATTATTATTTCTAAATATTTTTTCACACTTTATTGTAATTTATAAAATCCTATCAAAAAGTGAGATATAATGACGTTTTAGTATCTTCGTTCGATATGTACTCTTTACATTTACTACAAGTAAAACTATTGATGGCATTTTACCGAACGAAAAGCTGTTTACAGAAAAAAACAGCATTATAAATGTATAATACAACAAATACAGTAGCAAATACTTTGAGAATCCAATAAAACAATATGATATATAACTTCTGTTTCACAATTTTTACTAATTTCAAACATACTCTGTGATCCAAAAAAACTATCCTAGATTTACTAAGATCACTAGTATAGGATTTCTTATCCTAAAAATGTGTATGAGGATATTTAAATTTTGCAAAGACTATGCATTTCAATTACATTAAACAATTAAAAAAAAAAAAAAACATGATATTTTGGTAATTAAATTTTTGGTGATGATAAAATGTATTATTATATTATAGAAATATCTTCGCCTTATCCTTGTCACTTCACTTAGTTGTAATAACTTATGAAATTTGTTTGAAAAAAATAATATTAAGACGGCATCGTGTATAGGCCATACTACTACATAACTGTAACAGTACACATGGTTTTTATATTTTATTTTCTAATCATACAAAATTCCCGTTATAATAAAGACCTATTTAATTACTATATCATCTATTTAGATTATACTTCTTGTATTCTCAGTCTTGTGCAATAATTAATCTCGAAATAGGGTATAATGTAATGTTACTGTTTACTCACGTGATAACACATAAATATTTAATGTCAAAAAAATATGTGACACGTGCTATATTTAACAATGGCAAGCATTAAAAATATAACAGAACTACAAATAGTAAATAGTGCTATACAGTCTTACAGTTTAAATCCATTTTAAGCCGAACGTAGTTATAAGCGTGTCAAAATTCAAAAGCTTTTTTTTTCAAAATAAATAACTATAACAAATGTTCTTCGTCTCAGTCTTAAATTCCAACTACCGAGCATAGAAACGTTTTACTATTTTTTATTTATCTCCATTATCAATAATTTATATTATTATCTCATCTGGCGTTCAAACAGCGTCTATTATTTGACTAGATTTTCTAGACACAAGACTACTTTCATAAGACGATTCGAACTTTAATTTACTAACAATGAAACGATGCTGGGTGATTATTCATTATATTTATCATCACAATTCTATGTGGCCAGGAGAACTTTTTTGTTCGAGAGAGAGAGAAATAGACAGAGATGCAGGGAGAAATATACGAAGAATATTAAAAACGAGAAAAAATATACCACTTTAGAGACAACACATTATTCATTGCTAGTACCCGAGACTATCGTGTTACACGAAGCAACCTGAGATTAAATGATATCGTGACGACACCTTGGCCATTCAGCATCAGTTATAATACTAATGTATTTTTATTTTTAACTCGACGGAAAAAATTCATTAAAACTTTTTGATTTTAATCATTTTGGATCGGTGAATTTCATTTTTTTTGTTTTTAAAGCAATTCATTTCAGCAGCCAATAGGAAGTAAAAATAAAATTGTTTCACGTAGCCTGAAAAAATATGTTTATAGTTAATACTAAGTAAACACTAATCAATTACAGCAGTAGTATAATATTAAAAATATGAATATTCACAGCACAGACAGTAGGTTTTTCAATTTTTACCGTAGCATAATGTCCTTTATTTTAAACAGTTTTTCAAAACAATACTAGATGGGTATTATAATAATGAAGTTTAAAGTACACTGTATAATATGTTTATTGATTTTAATTAAAATTTAATTTTTTTTTCAAATTGAAATCCCTCGAGATAAATTTTGAATGAAATTTTACAATTTAAACAATATATGACATAAAAATAAAAAAATACATTATTTAGATGACATTTTTAATTGTTGTGAATATTATACTTTTTTATTCCAACTAAAAAACTCCCATCTACTTAGAAATTCTAAATAACCTAACAACTATAACCGCTGTTAAAAGCTTCTCGTTGTTTTTAAAAGTTTTTCTTTAAAAGCCTTTTTTTAATACATACTTCATTTTTATAAACTTCTATGAAACATTTAAATTTAATATACTGTTATTTTTAGAAACAATACTTTTATTTAGCAGTTTCTCTTAGATTTTATATTGGTCACAAATGATTATTCTGTATATCGATCATTTAAGATGGACACGTGAATCACTTTCAAATAGAAACTCATAGACTGTAAATACAAAAAGTAAAATCAATACGCGTTATAAAAAATAAAAACAATTCATATAAGATAATGCCACAGATATGGCGAAGTACAACTCAAAATTATATTAACTATATTTAAAAAATATGAATTCGTTTAAATATTAATGAGTAAGCTGCATCGTCCAGTTACAGTCGATCGACTATAAGTAATTATTCAAAAATATCAATTTACTGGATCGATAGAAACTTAAAATCTTCTATCGTTTTTTTCCAATAAATGTTCATTAACGATGTAGTAAACTCTAGTTAACCTAATTATATTTGTCATTGTAAATCGATAAACACATAAGAATCGACGTTTTCATTTTTTCCAGCATATTTATAACCGTTCATTAAAATCCGATTGTCTATCTCAGTAGTTGTAAAACACATTATATTTGATGTTGTTTCACATCTCAGAGAAAATGGCAAGTAGCAGTAAAACGATGATGTGCCAATGTAAACAATAATATTGCCATGCAAATGAATTTCAATCAAATTAAATAATCGGACTTTATTGTGTATAACCATGTATATCAATATATAAAAAAGGCAGCTTTAGACAGCAAACTAATCAAACAATTATTTTATATAAATAACTTAGGTATTATACTATGAGCTGATCATAAATTTTCTGAATACATTTAATTTATATGTATTAAAGTCATACGCATGTCAGGGTTTATAATGAGACAATGTTGAAACTTTAATAATATTCAATGTCTACTTACTTTATATTGTTAACTAATTCAAATTTGCTCACATAAATAATTTAAATAAAATACAATCCTAATTCCTATAGATATTTGTTAAATTCACTTGTAACTCACTGTACAGCTGATAATGTAGCGTTTAAATTATGTTTATATACCCTGTCTTCAATATGAAATCAACCTCTAATAAATCTTTCCACATACAACTATAGAGTTTTAATGGACTTGTATGTTTATGCTCCGAAGCTGTAATGAAATTTAATTAATTTTAATTTTGATGAAGAATATAAACATCAAATTTTATGTATATGTTTCAAATATTAAATCACTAAATATATTCAGTATATTTTTAAGTTAGTAAAGAATCTTAAATTAAATAAAACTAAATGTATTTTTTAAAACTTGATATTAGTAATTAATCAATGTAATTAAATACTATTATTAAGTATTATTATTACTGTTATTAATATTGTCATTGTTATTATTATATCACTATTGTTATAATTATAGCTTAGAAATCCGCAACATCACTCTAACGATGTGTCATTTTAGTTGGTCTAAAAACAAGTTCCCACCTTTGTCTTCTGAATGTTTTAATAATCGTTATACTTGTTAAGCAATCTCAAATGTCATAGTATTAGTTGCAAACCATTAAAACGTTGAGTTAATTTTACTCATTATCGTATAACATTTATAATATATTATTTTATTTGAGTATATGCCAACTCGGTTTCTCATCTTTTAATACATTTTAACACATATATATTCAAATAATGTCATCAAGTCATGACGTTTGTGATTGCTTGAAGAGACAGAATAAAAAAATATAAGATTTCCTTCTCATGCTTCGAACCATGTGTTTCTGCAAGTTTTCCATTTCCTTCCGACCCGTACCGTCAGATATCGGCAGTATCGCAATAGACGTATCGAAAACGTATCCAGTACTAACGTACGGGCTATCGTGATTCATAGCGTCGACGGCTTTGCGACATGAACGCGTTACATACACGCGATGTGCCGTAAATCAGAGAACATTTACTCGACGGCGTCACGAAGCCGCGATTCGCAATAAGTTTGGTTTTCTGGCGAAAGATAAGACCTGCAGGGACCCTGTCAACCAATGATTAAGGGCGAAACTCTAAAGGACTCGCCCACCTTGTCGCGAGAACAACGCTTTTAATTTAATTTTAAATTTTTAAAATTATTCAATTCATGGTTTCACATCCCTTCCCCTCCTCATAATGAATAAAATTCTATAACCTGGCGCCGATTTCGCTATAGTAACATTTACACGATATCATGATTTGTGAGTAAATTACCCTAGATCTCCGAAATTCGATTTTTGTAGCCAATGTCTATGTGACACGAAAAATATTACGAAGAAAATGTAAACGAAATATATTGCTATACTATTAAAACTGTCTGTGTGTGTGTGTGTGTGTGTGTATTCGCGTGTACGCGATTAAAGCTTTGACCACTTTACGTTCTTTTACGATGGATGTGATTTTACGTGTGCGTATGGAGTAACTGGTGTCTCTATGGCACTCATAACTGATTGGAACTTTTCTAATTAACGGATTACGCCTTAGAGATAATAGACAAAGGCCTTTGGAGTGTTTCGTATGAGATAATAACAGTCCAATGGATATAGCGCCTATATTGAATGCATCGGTCAAGACGTTATGAGTTGGTAGGAAAATAAGAGATTTCCAATCGATCTATCATCTATGTCTATTGTTTCCAATGTCCCGTATAACGCAGTTATAAAGTATGTAGCGATCGTCAACGATAATATATTAAAATACAGATTATACTATAAAATAGGGATTTTAGCCGCAGTACGCGTTCTCGTCGGGTTATCAATAGCTGTATAGCATTCTCACGTCAACGAAGAATGTACCGAGATACACTCGATCTCCTTAGCCCGTTGCAATAACTATCCAGATTCCTAGTTGTAGTTTATAACGTATTTATTTCCTATCATTCAAATCACTTGTGAAAACCAAAAACTAGAATATTATTCTATTATTCTATCGAGAAATCAACGCTTTTCCGAAAATATGTTTTAATCAATCTAAGCGTGACCGTAAATGTATGATATACATAAATCGTCAAACACAATTATGTAAATTTGCTTCTGTTATGCAATACGAACTCATTGGTATATTGCACATGCGCATGAACTCTCTTAATGAAAAAAACCAAAAAATATACAGTTTTAGGGGAAAAAAAAATGAATATTCGCATTTCAAGTCACATATTAGACGTCATTAAATTTTTTCGCTATACAGTAGTTTATTTTTCATGTGCATTGCTTTACTTACGTTATTTCCATACACTGTAATGCATTATAATAAATGTTATCAATTGTATTGTTATAATATATTAAACACTTTTATCATAAGCTATTTTTTAATTTTTTTTTTTTCATAGACCAATAATTGGTATATATATAATAATATATTATACTTGTATCTATTTATATCTCATACCAAAATAACCAATAATCGTATATTTCTATCATTTTAAACTTTACTCACGGATACCTAAGGTAATATCGATATCGGATATTTACGTAATCTCTACAAAAAAACATAAAATTATATATATTTATATACCACGTATTTCAAAGATAATTTCAACACATCCTTGTACATAGGTATATCAAACAATATAACTTAATACATAATATTATAATATATTTACAATAATTTAAAATTTCTTAAGGTGTTTATAGAATAAAAATGTGGAATAAATATTCAAAAAATATTATAATATGCATGAATATTTTCTTGTATAAAACTATGCTCCTTTTTAAACTGTATTTTGTAGAAAAAATAAAATATGCAAATAATTTGGTTAGTTTTTTACCTGAATGATAAAAAATTAACTAATAAAACAATGTTATTTACGTTTCACTGTAGAGTAGTAGGTGCTTTTAACAAAGAGTATTATAATTAATGATATTTTAATTTTGAAAGGTAAAGTAAAAGTAAAATAATTTTTTGTTCTCACTATAATGGGTTGAGTGCTCTCAGAGTACTTAGAATGTATCTAGCTTAAGCTCTTGTACCGAAAAATCGTCAAAGTATATAAGATGGAAGTGCAGAATAAATTATGTTTAAAAAGTCAGAATTTCACCGGAACGTAGAAATAATAAGCTTCTAGTTATATGAAAATCCATTAAAAATTTCCGTACTGATTAACCGTAACGCATGCTCTTCATAAGTCATTTTTTATGCTGAAAATTATAATTAAAAGTAAAAATAAACTTGTCTGTTCAATTTTGGATCAATCTGAATAAATTTTATATTTTTACAATTCTAAAGCTTTAATAGAAAAATGGCAATATATTTTTTTAAATATTCTAAATATTTTTATGAATAGCGATTGAGAACATTTAATGATGTATTTACGGTTTTATAACTTTTGCGGCTATATAGTCTAGGGAAAAATGAATGATTGGCTTCTACACATTCTGTCACAGAACGCGCCCGTGCTAAAATGTTTTATCATCAAATCGGAAAGATAACAAATTCTTCATTATCTATCGGACCATGTAACATTCGTCTGCATGGTGGTAATCTTTTGTGAGTTTACGACGATTTGGTATTGATCATAAAATAACAAATTAAACTACACGTCAAAAACACATTTGCCATACTTATGAAATAATAAACTAAAAATAAAAATAAAATGTTTAGGGTTTTGGTTAAAGCACAAGCTAGTGACCCCTACTGAAAAAAATATTGAGCAAATGGTTCAGATCCTATGACACTTAATTTCAGAACCTGTCAACTCTAAATAACTATAATAATAAAAAAATGCATATATAAGTGTTATTATATTTAGTTCTAAAATATAAAATAATGTAATCTCTCAATATTATTTCTGTATCAATTTTTTATAAAAATTGTTTGATTTCAACACATTTTTACGACTTTATTTTTATTTTTAAACAGTGCTTTATGGAATATTTCTAAAATTTTCGCCCATCATCCGGAAATATGATTTTTCATTAATTATTGTTCCGATCCATTTCATTACATATATATATATATATATATATATATACTACAAACGAATATCTACTAAAAAATTATACAATGTGATCGTAAAAAGGCTTTTATTTTTGCACCATAGCACTGCAGATTTTCACTAAATTTTAAACGTAGAACGTTTGTGTAATGAGAAAATTTAGCATTTTTGGTTTTGAAAATCTTGTATTTAACTTTACATAAATTATATACATATATAACTAAAACAATCGTTATGGCATTATTTTAAACCTTTGTTCGTCTTACTTATTTTTACACCTCAATAGACAATTATATCAGTAATTTTTTATTTTATTATTTATTTTATTTTTTTATTATAAATGCGGGTTACTCGGTATGGTATTCTCGTAGCCAATTCTGGAAGTAGTTTTACGTAGCAATAATGTCGTAAAATATTAGTTTTTGTTTAACCCAAAATTGTCAGCTTAATTTTAATATAATTTCCATCTAAACTTTGTTTCGTTTAACTTTTTCTTACATAGATATTAATAGAAGAAAATATTTGTAAACCAGAAAATAACATGCAGACACAAAATCTCGTATTTCACGTAGTGAACCATAAATAGTAAGACGTTTAAGTTTTGTGTATAGCGAATTCCTTTTATAAATCTCAAAAAGTATGGTAACACGGCGCACGGCAATGAGAAGTTGGCTTTTAGAAGTTTTAAGAGAAACGATATACTTAAAGTATAGTGACATTTTATATTGACTAGCAATTCGGTGAACGAGACTATTATTGTTTTTTTTTCCACAATCGAACAATTCATCTGAGGTAAACATACGCTCAGGTACTATAAAACAGCTCCGTGATCGTATAACTATCGGCAGAACGATTTGTAAATCCAATAATATAATTGAGTCGAAGTGTATAAGAAATGTAGAGTAAAATACACTCAGAAACAAAGCGATGTGAAAACCTTACCGTACAAAACACTTTAGTTATGCACACAGGCCTTTTATGTTATTAATAATTGAACATGTATCATCCGCATTTGTTAATTTTTGTTTGTCTTCATGATAATAGTTGGATGTCACCGAAGCGTTTAACCAATGCACAGTGCAAGGTAAAGGGGTAGTTGCTGCCGGTAGAAGTTTTTTAGGGGCGGTAATTTCTAAATGACGAAAAAATAAATTTTAAAGTTTTCTAATGTATTCTAATTTTTAGAAAGAATTATTAATAATTAAAAAATATACGAAACAAATGATCATTAAAATATACTACATAGCCTTTCTAAAAATTATTAAGTGAGCGAGCTTATAGTGCATCTTTACTATGAACGAATTCTTATAATAAAGCTTGGATTTTTTTATTTTACTTCATTTTTTCATATTATTTACATCACTAAAAATATTGACACATAACCGTGTTCGTTATAAATGCGTATAGCTTTAATATAATTTATAACTTTCAAAATATCAGATTGTTAAATTTGATATCAATAGTTTTATAGTTTTAAATTAATTATATGTTCACTTCTCATCAATTTTTTTTTTATTATTATGTCGTCTATTTTTCTTTTAAATCTCGTATAACGTAATCATAGTCTGTCAACTTTAAAGTCATATTGACTTAGAAGCAAACGAGCTTTATTTCTTAACAGCAGTTTATTGTCAGACGACAAGAGTAGATAGCACATAAAGTTAAGAGGTACTGAATGTTTATACTAAATAATAATAGTTTTATTATATTAAAAATACCGATGTCATGATCTATTTATGGATGCAGATAAATTAAACTATTTAAGCATTGCTGTTGTTTGTATATTTATTTAATTTTTTTATGATGGTTCAATGGCATAAAACTTTGTAAAGGGTGGCATTTTAAAATCTAGCCATAAGCGGAATTTTCGTTAATCCAGTACTGCCAATCCGGCGGTACAACAAATATTGTTTTCATTTTTTGGAGTTGTAGAGGTGAAACTTAACAAGTATAAAACATATATTCAATAATATGTGAAAATCGCTCTTTTCAAAATATGGTATCGTATGAAATAACGTAGTTATGAAACATATTGGAAGTGTCAAATATCGATGTAATGCGTTAATAAGCAGAACAGTTATAATTATATATATATATATATATATATTTCAATTTTTTCCCTTTAAGTAATTGCGAAAATACCATGATCGGATGATATAACTACGTCTAAAACAATTAATGGAAATTTCATTCGAAAATTATTTTCCATAATAGTATCGATATAATTTCATATAATTTTTGAAATATATACGAAGTAATTTTGTTCAATGGTTCTTTAATTATTAACCATCTAGAAGATCCACTCATATTATGAAGTTTACCCATATGAATTCATACAAAATAAGTTTTGATAAACAATGAAAATAATGAAATCTAAATAAACTAAAATACCATTAAGTTTTGAATATTTTTTATTCAAAACTTTACGTCATGTAAACTTGAAATTATTTTAGAACTACATTTACGTCGGCTACGGAAACTTATTAATTACATCTCGGATTTTTTAAATATGTCGTTAGATTGAAAATCAGATAAGCATGAATTTTTGAATAACAAGCTTAATAACTAAATTATGTCTGTATTAATAATAACATATATTTATATCCATAGACAATAAATGTATTGGAATATTATAAATTAACTCAAACAATCAAATTATTTGAATAATAAAACTGTTACAAACGTGATCATGAATTCTTTGTGTTTATTTTAAATTCAGGAATATCATTATCGAATAGAAATGATAAAATTTATATTCAATTTGATTCAATAAAATATAAATTTTGGAAGTAAATCAAAAAGTAAAATAAAAAATGTATGTAAAATGGTCAGTCACCATCACCGATAAGTACCACTATTGCCTATACATTACGCCGTTTCAAAACATCTTTTAATGTATTCTCATTTATTTTCTTCTATTTTTTTACAAATTCATTATCCACAATGAAATATTATTGAAAAACTTATATTAAAAATTTATTAACATAAGGTAATCGTCACATGATGTAATAATAAATATTATACAACCGTAAAATTGTTTCGTGCTGTACGTGACCCAACAACAACGAACAACAATTGTAATCATGTACTTATAATCTTTACGCAGATTAATAATTTTCTGATAAAATGATTTCTTCCGTATCCATGTTGTGGTTGGGTCAGAAAAAAACAGAAATTCAGTAAGTGACGTACAAAAACTTCAGTTCAAGACTATGTGGTCTAGTAATTTTATAACTGGATACATCAAATTAACTTAAAACTCATTTAACATTAGAATATTTAAACTCGATATATATTAAATTATTTATCTGTTTATCCGAAGCAGTATTTTCAAGTGAATATTATTTCACTTAACTTGAAAGTTTTCCAAAATATCCACCCTACCAAATTTATTAGTTTTAATTTAAAAAAAAAAGTTTAAAGAGCTTTTATTAGTTTTAAAATCCTTAGAATTTTTACGTAATATGCGAAAACAGTTTATTATTAATTTTTCGTCCTATCATCCTATTATGGAAATTCAAAAATATACTGTATTCGTATAACGATTGCTCTTGCCTCTTTAGAAATGTTTCATGCCTTTTTAAGGGATATTTATTACGCTAAGGAATCACTGTTTAGAAAATATCAAAGTTTGTTGTTGAATAGACGAACAACATATTTTGTTTTTCACTTGATTAGGTTTCTATATTTTTATTTATTTTTATTTTTATTCACCAGTTGATTGATAATCAAAAATGCAAATGTCCACGACGGACAGCGAAATTGAACGTAATAACAATATATTAACACTTTTATACTTGTAAATATAGTACATTTTACTTACAGTTACTTTATAATTGCATCAAATCGAAGAAAAGAAAGAAATAGAAATGGAATCAACCAATTGAATCATTACAAAAGAAAAAAAAATATTAGTATATGTATATATAACTATGACATTATAATTTATGACCGTTTAAAAATAGAATAATAAATTATAATCATAAGCTTCCCGGCTCAACTAACCGTCGATCTTTCCTTGTTTACATCATTGAATGCATTTTTAAAATAAAGCTAATAATGATATTTTTTCTTTTATCTCTTTATTTTAATCTCTCTCTCTCTCTCTTTCTCCTCCTTTGACTCTCTCTCACTTTCTCTTATCGTTTGGCTCGATATGACTAGAATTACCACTTTGTTGTAAAAATTCCAATATCCATCAACAGATATTAAAACGTCTGCTGCTCATAAAAAAAAAAGAAAAAAATGTTCAGAAAAATAGTACAACATAGTTAAAATGAAAATATAAAACATTACGAGTAAAAAATCATTAAAGGTAAATAAAATATAAACATGCCAGGATTTTATTTATTATACATTATCGTACAAAGAAATGTAATTCGATTCGATAAACAGAGCCACTTTATATTATTTTAAAGCCGATTATTGTTATTAAATACTTTCCAATTAATCATTTATCCGAAAAAGAAAACCTTTCAAATTTTATTCGTTCTATATTTCGATTTCAATGATAAAAGTGTTTTGAATTTTTTAATGTGGTCGCGTGGAAATAATATTAGCTTCTAGTTTTTATTAGAAACACGTTTTATTCATATTTTATATCCAACCGATGTGATATTTGAACAAACGTGATCATTTTAAAGCCATTTAAGATATACTTTTAATTAATTACAGTAAATATTTTTAACTGTTATTTGAGTTATTAATAATTATTAATTATTAATAATTAATAACTGTTATTTGAGTTATTTAATATCTGAATGTTATGATAACATTTATGAAGTCTATATGCAGTGTCATTCTGGCTCATGATTGGGCATCTAGCAAAAAAATTACAATGGGCCCCTAAAAACATAATATTGGAATGATAATCAATAACTACTTACTGGATTTTTTTTTTATCGCTACATTCGAACTCAACTAAACATTTTAATCTATTTTTTTTTTTTTTTTTTGTATTTTCCCAAATCCAATATTATCGAATCACTCTTCTGTTTTAATATATATGATCGTTAACAACAAAAATCTCAATTTTTCAAACTATTTATATTTATATTCTTTCGATTTCTATCAAGAAAACCAAAATATATAAGCTATACAGGTTATACCTAGTTATGCAACATCACGTCAACAATATTTCGTTTAGAATAAAATAATTTTAACTAGTTTAAGAAAACAATTTTTATAATTTTTCATATTAGCTTGGTTGTGTTGGTGTTACGCGCCCCTGTGCATGCCGCTTAATAATGTTAACTCTACGAACATGCATAACGTACAGGCGATCGTTGACTGGACAATCGACGCTCACCAGCCAGGAGTAAGTACAGCGGTAGTTAGTGTGTCATTCCATTGCGATAATTATTTTATAGTTAAAATATTAAAGTACTCATTAAATTTACCATCCTTCTTAACCTACCTCCTAATCTTCCTTACCTTTTTAAATGACACTTTCCGGAAGCACTGATTGATAAAAACTCGACAAGAGCAAACCATGAACTCTAAAAATCACGGATCCACTCAAACTTAAAATGTGAGACTCCTATATTAAGAATGAATCCCTGGGCCCCCAGCGATTGTTGGGTATCGTGATGGACCAGATCGACACTGTCTACAGACAATAGACTCTACACAGATAACTTGTAGAGGGAGTATTTTACTATAACGGTACCTAAACATTTCTCCCAATAGAGCTATCGAAGTGATAGAAATATTATTATGTTATACCTATAAAGTGATATTTTAATTTTGATTACCAATTACCGTTGTATTTATCATGTTGATAACTACGTTTGTATAACATTTTAGAGTATATTGATGTATTTAATGGCTAATTAAATTCGCTTTTCGAATGAAAATAATTCAGTTGTGGAAGATACTATAAGTAAGGTAACCATTAGGTTTTACAGGGTAACAGATTTTGGAACTTTTCAAGAATTTCATGAACGTTCTAAAAATGTTTTAAATACCTAGAAAAATATACAAAAACATTAATACAGTGATGTGTATATAACTTATTTGACAGAACAGCTTTAAAAATAATAGTCTTGAAAGATTTTTCCGATCTCCTTAGACTTTTCTATTCTTTGTTAAAACAACAATAATTCATCGTCATGATAATAACAACTTCGCAAGAACAAATAAATTCATCTTGTGTTATCGTTATTGAAGTACTTAAGTTATTTCAAGTATAAGAATTTTTATTAAATCTAAAACTTTTTAGTTTATTATAAGTGCTTTTTCATACGCATGCTTAACAGTTTACATCCCAATAGCCATCAATATTTAACATAAAGGGATTTAATTTATTTGTATTTTAAATATAATTTTATATACTGTAGAAAATGGTCATAAAAAAATGAATATGGTTTATATGATAAAAAATAAACAAACAAGTACTAAATACTGATAAAATAGTACTATTTTTTAGATTCTATTTTATGAAACATGTTTTCATCGTCACTTAAGGCATATTATTACTCTAATTAGGTTAAAATTATTTTCAATAACTAGTTTTATTGGATTGCAATTGACGAATTTATGCGGTCATGTATACTTAAAATATAAAAATAAAATAAAATAAATACACCATGTATCTTATAATCATTCATCAAAATAGCATGTTATAAAAATTTATTATTATAGTATCACATTGGTACACGATCATCCGTATTATATTCGTATTTAATCGAAAACCAATAATACTTAAGAGGAAAGAAAACTAACTCTATACATGGTTCATCTTATCGATTAAATACGAGTCGTTCAGTCTCAACGTCAGAATAACGCATTCTCTTCTTTATACTAAACTTAGTTAAGTTTAATTATATTTTAGAGAATACGTAATATTCTAAATGATTTATAATCCGTTTTGTTTTTTGGTGTTTTTATTTATTTTGTTTAGAATATTGAAAAGTTCAAGCATTAAATTATTATTGTATCCATTAAACGGAGTACATTTATTCCTTTCTTCAAAAAAAAAAAAAATAATAATAAGTTTATTCAATTAGTTTTGGCATTTTATGTTTTTTTTTTCCTTTGACGTCTTAAAACGTTGACACCTTCATTTTTTAAAAAAATACCACTTCAAGCAGTATTGACGTGTTTCACAATTATTTGCGTCACACGCAATAGTAAATCATATGCAACAAAACACAAAGGTGCGAGTTAACGGTTTATGTAAGTTTTAACACATAAATTGTGAACCATTATAGATAGTTTGTGTATGTATGTGGGTAATGTATAATCCACTGAACAAGAATCAATTATGTTATGTAATTTTGCGTCGACTTGCTTTGTTTTAGTTTTGATTACGTATCGATGTATTATAATGGTGTTAGGTATATTTATATTGTTTCTACTTTATCTACAAACCACACATACTAAATTAATATAAATAAAAACCTTGGTTTTTTTCATTACAAAATTTATATTAATTTAAGTCAAAGGTACATAATTACTTACTGACCTTGCGCCATTGATATTTTATGTTTTTACGTTAGAGAAATAACAATAATTGTGATTTATAACATAAAATTAGTTTGATGAATTTCACAGTTATATACTCTTGTGATATTATTATTTTTCTTTTTTGTATATATAATATTATTTATTGTATTTGATTACAAATATTTCAATTTGAAATTATTAAAAACAATATTTTATATATATAATGTAATTTAGTTTAACCAAAATGTATATGTAGTTTACAACTGTAAACGGGTTTGACCTTTAACAATAGAATTTTAGAAAAATCTTTTCTTATAATCTTTACTAATACAGTCTTACAGTAATAAGTAAATTATATAAATTATATTAATTGATGTTGTAATTTTAACTGCATACCCATCATTAAATGAGTGTATGAGAAGTATTTTAATTTTTACCTTAAATATAAATATTGCATGATATAATGTCAACGTTTATTATTTATGTGATAGAAGTTTTTCATTTTTAATAACATATGTTGCATAATATCCGAGACGAACCGTCTTATACAAATCATATTCTATATTTTACCGCAACTACCCATTTTTTTTTTTTTTTTTTTACAACCATCCCTTGAGATAATCTCTCGTAACTCTAAAAATACGCTTACCATAAATTGGAAAATATATATATATGGATCGATACAATCATAATTTGATCGTATGATCGTCAAAGCATTTCGTTACATAAAAATATTGTTTGACAGGGAGTGATCGAGTACAAAATTATTGGTTTTTTAGACGTTTAAAATGTATTATAAAAGTTTCTTAATTTTTAAACCTCGACGAGTTAATTATTTAAATAAAATATTATAGTAATTACAATATAATATTTTACTTTTTGTATTTTTTATAGATAATTTAGGCAGTGATGAGAACATTGAAGACGGTTACGGTATTGGATTATACTTTTTGTACACTTTGAATCCATTTCGACTGACATGTTATAAATAGTAATAGTTTTCCACGAGTTATGCAAACTATGTATAACTATATTATATCCGTAGATACACATGGTGTGGCTGTTCAACGGCTCGAGTAAAATGTTGGATATTTCATTAGTGACAAATAATATAGTATTTGAAACGCAGTGGTAAATTATATGAGCACCGTGATCCGTGTTTTGCACCAGACACTGGTGGCGTTCGAAAAAATTCCAAATAAAAAAAATTAGAAAGTTTCCAATAACCGCATTTCATAAAACGACTAAAAACTATTTTTTACATACCTAGAATAAAAAATAAAACTAAATTCAACCGTACCCGATTACGAGGAAAGTTTTTTAATGTAAAATATTGAAGTATCCGTGTATATATATACTATATACGTACATACGTACACAATATCCTGGAATGTTTACTTATTCGACCTATACTTATTGATTTTCAAATATTCTCAAATGAGTTACGAGGACAACTTAAAATATACAATAAAAACTCAAAAATCAAAAATTAAACATTTGATTTTAAAAATGTTGTTAAAATTCTTTATAAGTATAATATTATTATTTATATCATATTTAATGGTGTTCTGAAATTATAGAACAATTTTTTTCGTACTATTCCCATAGTTTTGACCAAACTTTCGTTTTTGTAGGTGTTATTAAATATGAAACTGCACAGCTGATTCGATCGAAGGGAAAATAACTGAAATTACTAATCCTTGACTAGAAATATCGAACACGAATTTTAGAGTATATTTTCGTCAAAAAATAATTTTATATCTTTAAATTAATCGTGGAATTCAAAAACTTATGCCAAGAACAATAATTATACACAGCAGACGTATACAAATATATTTACGCCATTATTATTATAACCGCAGTCATGACTAAGGACTTGCTGCTTTTTTTTTCGGAATAATTGAAAACCCACAAAGAATCGCTGCTCCCTCAAAATTCACAGAGAGGATTTGGCTGATATACTTTCGAGGATCCATGGAGCGCTCAAGTGTAGCGTTAAAAACACGATTTTCTATTGAATTAAAAGTTTTTCCGTCTTCAAGCCGTGATGTACACTGCGAATTTATGCGTAGAAACCATGATGTTTATACTTATATTGAAGAGTTTTGTAAAAAACAAAATGAACAAAAAAAGGGTTAAGTACAAATCTAGGGTTCTTTTATCCGGTCAACTTCACACCGATAAAATCTCACTCATATCTGACTCCAGTGCATAGCACCCATAGTAATCTTATTACGTGTATTTATCTGATATATTATTATATATATATATTTATACATATATATATATATATATATATATATATATATATATATATATATATATATATATATATATATATGTATAACTTGATATTGTGCATACAAATACTATATTAATAAATAATAATTGTGTGAAATGTCCGCAGATCTACTGGTATGGTTACTCAATGCAAACATTATGTTTCTCAATCTTTAACCTAACCCACTCAAATTACAGTGACTAGATCTACATGGTTTGGGAGGATGTTTCACGATGTTGACGGTAAACCATCAATTGCATAACATCAATTAATACATTATTACTAGGTATATGATTAATACATCAAAAACTTCATAATTGAAGACCGTATTTATATGAATTTTAAATTATAAAATATTCACTTCAAAGTTTCATACATGCAATTAAAAAGCACAAAATAATTTTTGATTAATAGGTTATTTACTTATTGAAAAGTTATAGAGTGATTAAAAATGTATTATACCGATAAAATACAATATTATATGTAATATATTTTATGGTTGTGATGAAGAATATATACAATTTAAACGCTATTGGAAAAACGGTACATAACCATTCAATGATCTATAGTTTTCTTTGTTATATTTTTTCGACTGTATTTGTGAGAATGAATTTGTACGCGGAAAAACTTTATTCTACATCAATGCTTGTTACAGGTACATATGTGAAACTCAACATTTCTGTGGGAAAATGTTGTATGGAACAATGTTAAATGTTTTAATCTTGGTGTATTTCAGAAATGTTTGTAATTTTCAATAAATCGATCATTTGTAATTGCATATCAAAACTAAAATATTTATAAATTTATGCAAAAAGTAGCATTTTTATGGAAAATATACTTGCATTCAAAATATGCAAAATAAATATGTTCAATTTTATTTTATTTCATATGATGGACGATCAAAATAAATCAAATAAATATATTATAAATAAATGTTAATTAATAATGCAATGGTATAATAATTATTAATATTACTCAATACAATTAAATATAAAAAATCCTTTTATTGCATGTAATTGCTCAAAAAAATAAGAACGATGTATTGAACATGCATTATATGCTAAATTCGGTATTTAAATCATAACGAAGTCAAATACGTTCATGTATAACATCTTCGTATACCATTCGTATGAACCATAATTGTACAGTGCTTCAAGGGTAGACTGGGGCCACTATAATCAAGTGCACACATATTTAATGATTAAATGTTTTACTTAAAACAATAAACATTGTTATATTTCACGGTTTATAAATAAATACTGTACTACATTAACGAGCCTTGGAAGTTTAAATCCACACTAAAAATATTAATCAAGAATCTTTATAATATAGGTACACACTAGTAGTGATAGAGATAGTCTATCTGGCTTTGTCCATGTGTTTCAAATATACTATTAAATAAATATTTTGAAATGTATTCGTGATTGTTATACGAATATCGAATTTTCACGTTACACCTCTACTTTGATCGGTACTATTTCAAAGCGACAGTGTCTCACTACAATATATATTATTTTTACGCGTTTTACGTGCGCTGTTTGACGAGACGCATTCTGCCACTGATAGCATCTCATTGTTGGATACGGCTGAATTATTTTTATACATAGGTTGTAATGAAAATAAAATAAATGAATAATACTTTTTCAACCTAATACGAGCATTTAAAGTGGATGTAATTGAAGAGTATTGTTAAACAATGTAGAAGATTTTAGGCGATGGAAATATGAAAAACTTAAACTGTGAAATATGGATGAATGTATTATACATTAAAAGATAAAAAACCAAATATGTGTTTTATACGTTATACAAGTAAAATGGAAATGTACATCGTTATCTATACCATAAATACATATTAAAGTAAGAAATAATAACGATTTTTTTTTTTTTCAGAATTTAAAAAGGTTGAAAAATCATTTAAATATTTTATTAGTTATTTATATTGTTGTTAATATTATCTATTATCTTCATGCTCTAAAAAAGAGTTAATTAAATCTAATTGGTTATCTATAATCCAATGTTAAAAATTGAAAATGTCGTTTTTTTATCATTGACGCTTGCTGATTACCGATTTTTTTTACTACAGAAAATCTAGACTCAATTCGTTAACTAAATTAAAATATTAAAAAATAAACACTGTTTAATTTTGAATATGGTTAGGGTATATACTAAAAAAACAAAACGATTGACTATATCATATGGATTAATGTTTATCCGAATATGTTGAATTATATAAATAATTTATTATTGATTTTAAAGCAGAAAAAAGTCTGAAGTCATGTACGGACCTAGTGGAACCAACAAACTATTTCAAATTCGATCGAAAAATTATGAAATTTTCACTGCCAAATTTGTTTACGATAATATTATCATAGGTACAGGTACGCGCATCTAAATAACTGTGGTCTGCCGTTTAGAGGCCAAATCACCATCACCATGTGACAGCAAATTTGTGCGTACAGTGGCCCAGGTAATACAATAGAAACATCTGCCGAATCACATATATTAAATAACTATAAATTTATATTTGTACATCAGATATCAAAAGACCAACATTTATTATATTTTCACGTGAGCGAATAAAACTTGTTTGGTTCGACCGTCTTATGCGTTCTTTCGTGGTCCAAAAAGATATTATTATTTTTTTTCAAATATCAGTGTTTAGTGTAGAGATATTTGTATTTTTATAAAAGCTATGCGTAACTACCCGCAATGAAACAGGAAACAGGACTCTGATACGTCAAAACGATGTCTATAAGAGTATAAAATATATTAAAATCCTTTAATAGGTTTTGGTATAAACATTAATAGTTTCTTGTAACATGAATATTGATTTCTCTCATCGAAACTGTATGGAAGATTATATTATTAGTGGAATAATTAAAGTTAATGCTCCGGTGACACCCTGTACCTGTATATGACGGCTCGTATACGCGTCGTATAATATTTCATCGTCAAAACAGACACGTAAACGATCATCAGTGACATACCTACATCATGCGGACGGCATGCATCAATGTTGAAAATCATTCGATTTCGCGAACACAATTGTTCAATATCGAACGGACATTGATTTGGCATTAATAACAATAATATAGTCGAAATCAATATGGTGATGTGCTGAGTTCCGAATTGTAATATTATATTCGGTCATTTTTTACTACAAAAAATTACATGTTGTTAATATTATATACAGTTAGAGTGAATAATTTACTGATTGAACAGTTTGTTTATCATTAAAACGTATTTAAAAAATGGTACTCGATATTATATTTGTACATATCGCATTTTAAGATTGTTACATATTATTAAAATGTATTTTTAAAATCACACAAAGATACAACCGAATAACTTAAATTTCAGTTAAACAATAAAAAATAAAGTCTTAATGATTGAACATAACGCAGTTACTAAATGTTTGATCATATACAAACTTTTAACGAAACATACTTTAAATAAACTTTAATTATACAATTTTGAAAATAAAAAATTTGAAAATTTTATAAATATCATTCACGAAAACCTAAACTAATGTGTCAATAATATTGATTATAATATATAATAATATATAATAATATATAATATGATTATGATTTTGTAAATGCATACGTAAAAATAACTCAAACTCAAGTAGAAAATAATATGCAATATATACTTTTTTTTTGAAACAAAAAAAAAAAAAAATTAACGAGAAATAATTTTTGCTTATCTATTACAGTAAATGTCATATATTAATTAACAATGTCAACGAAAGGTTTTACCAAAGGGATTCAGAAGGTGTTTTGTTACATTCTAAGTGTAGGCCGATAAAGACCATTGTTTTGTTCTAAGACCCAGTTATCATTTCATAATACGTATCACGAAATACCAAATGAGATATTTTGTACATTTTACAAAGAATAATAAGATGATTTATTACATAAAATAGTAATGATAGCAGTCATAAATGTCATAAATATGAGTTGTTTACGTCGAACAAATGTCTATTATCGACACTATTTTTGTTTCTGACCAAAACGATAAATGGGTACCTATTGATTATGCAATTAGACTTGAATTTGTTTTACCGGGTTCAACATTTGATCGGTATAAATCTGTTCTAAAGGTTAGGCTACATTAGGTTGGAGTTGATACAGTTTATAATGACATCAGTTTTTGATTTTGTGTATAGAATTTCGAAAATGTGAAGAAAATAAACCGAATAAATAAACACATAATTCATACGAATACATTAAGTTAATATGTTTTTTAACAGAGTTGATTTATCAAGACAACTATGGACATTATCACATATTATCAAATTAAATTGATAGCAATATTGTAAAAAAATCTATTTTAACCAGTACATTTTCCTAAACGAGATTAATCTAACCTAACTTAACGAAATTACCCAATTTTATGAGAATACATAGTCAATTTTAGTCAGAACTTGAAGAGAAATCTAATAGATTCCAGTCTTTATTTATAAAAATTATCAATTATAAGTTATAGATCAACATTTTGGCTTTTCCTAATTATTATTAATCAAAAAGTATTTATTTTCCACGTATCTCTCTCCTCTCCTCAAGAACAAGATACTTAATGGTAGAAATTAAAATAAGACATAACGTTATAATATAGGTAAACTATTATTCTTACATTATATCGTTTATGTTCAACTTTTTCACATTTAACTGAACTACGTTTAATCAAAATGATTATACACGTATTTGTTATAATCTCTTGGGAGATATTTTCCTATTTAAAATAAGTGCAATCAATATGGTCTTGAAGTTAAATAAAATGTGAAGTTGAAAGAAGCATACTTTTTATGTTATAATGAGATTTATTTTTATTTGATTATACCAAATTTATTAACATTCATACATCTCATTTGGTAATTGTTAAATGAAATTGCCAAAAACTGAAAGAATTCAAAAATTCAACCCAAAGGCTAAAGTTGTTTCAGTCCTTTAAAATGCATATTTTGAACAATTCTTTCAATGTGCACGAAAAAATAATAATAAATAAATTCATTCAACAGTTCAAATTAATCAGATCATTAGTTTTAGCTAGACGACTGTGGGAGAGTGAATAGTTTTTGAACTATGTAAACAAATACATCATGAATATAATTAAGATACTAATTGTATAGTGATTATTTCAACTCTTTCAATTCCTCGTAGAGGGCACTGATGTTATTAAAATTCGGGGAGGGGAAAAAAAGATATGAAAATGAGCAGACCATCTGCTTTGCGTAGTGTACAATTGTTTATAATTTTATACCACGGACCTGTAACAATTTTTTTCACTCTTTCCATTTTGTTTTTTATCATTTCATTTTTTAAGCCGAGTGCAGTTCGCCACCGACTTCCGGCTTTTAAATATTATTTCTGGTTTAATCTAATGTGATAAACGAGGTCGAAAAGTTTGGGTGTAAATTATACGCGTATAAAATGTCAGCGAATGAAAAACGCGACTTTCTCCATCCGTCTAAAATCGCGCTCAATATATAACATGTACGTCCACGAAATAATAACATAATATGACGAAAGCAAAAGAAAACGCGAGTGCCGTTGAATTACGTTCACGTGTTTTTTTGGCTCGACAATCCGATACAAGATGCGTTTACCGCGGTTGTTACCACGTAATGATGATATTTTGAAGAGACTTCACGCGATTACCGACCAACGCAGGTATCTATAAACATTCCGATTACTGCTAAATCTCAGTCGGTCTTTTTCGCTGAATTTTCAGCAACATTAAACGTTTTTACTGATGATCCGATTTGATCATAGATCGTTTTATGTTCACTGGCTAAAGCTTTTAAAGTCTGTATCACTTATAGTCATTGAACGAATAGTATTGACCGTTTTGGCTTCAACATTTTTACCGTACATCATTAATAACGCTTTATAGGGAGTTACTATTGCGGCGTTAATAATAATGAAAAAAAAAGTGCCAGACCACAGTATTTATATTGTGTTCAATCGTTATATAGTGTTTCATGATTAGAAATTATTTCCTATAGCTGTTATCAGTGTGCATGATCTAAGGTTCTGATATCATAATACAAACCAACTGGTACAGTCTTTGATTTCATCATTTTTATTTTATTTTATTGACTCAAATCAAATAACTGGCCGCAAACGGTAATTTTTTAATTTTTTTGGCTCTACAGTATTTAATTATAATATGTTTTTTATATTGGTTAAAAGTACTAGAATATCAGAATATCCTAAAGTATATTTCAGGTCCCGTTTCCGTCAGTGAGATAAACTATATACAAAATAGAATACTTTTACCGTGTGACTACACAAAAAAAGTTTAATCATAGAAAAAAAGAAGAAATCTTATCACAAGTTTGACATCCAGCAGCTGGCTTATCTCCGGGATCTCGAAATATAATAACCAAACAACGACATTATTACGACATCAAAAATTAGACTTACGGTTGGTTTTGAGTTATTATTTATGTCATTATTATCTATTTTCATGTTCAAGAACGGTTCAGCCCGTTTAATAACAAATAAATGAATAAACAATAAAAGCAATGACAACAAAACAATAATAATTATTATTCGCAAGCCATGGTTGCTCACGTGAAGAATTCGACAGTTCTCGGGTTAAAGGGCTCTAGAAAAAAAAATATTTTCAGGAGGTGTTAAGAATTTGAAAAAATATATGTTAAGAAAATCTAAACATAATTTAGTTGTGATTTCATATTTCATTACTTTTGTATTGGATTTTCGGATAAAAAAATAAAAACAATTATTACTACTACTTTCGATGACTAATGACAATCTGTATCGTACCAAGACTGTAAAATTACTAATTAAACGTATACATCAACATCAGCGTATTATTGGCGGCATCCGGTGGATTTTAATTAAACTGTTATTTACGCACCACCACCGTCGTTTACGTCGTCGGGGAGCCATGCACGCGCAATTGATACAGCGGTGCCACGACAAAACCGTCAGACTCTCTTTGTGAACACCCCCCGCCAAAAGCACTTCGTGAACCGTGTATAATTATTGCAGCGCATACATGTGTGTAACGCAATGCTACTATATCCAACCGTGCACGTATACGTTCACATGGATAGGTTCGTACATATTTTTAATGTATATATTATTATTGCTATTATTATTATAGTTATGATTATTATTATTATTATTATGTATTCTCCAAATGTGGAAACGATACGTTTTTGTAGTCCTGTGTAAGATAACTAAGATGTTTTATTGTCAAAGACGAATCTTTATAGACATAATTTATTATTTTTCCGTGATTGCATTTAGTACCGCGAAAACAGTAATTGAGTACTAAAAACACATTATTCTTTCGGGGGAAACTTCAGGAGTTTCACTAGGATCTTTACTAGTAACTACATCTACGCATTAATGAAACCGAAATGATACGCATGAAACGTGTGCCGAATTTACCGTATTATTTTCCTTAAACATAACACCAGTCGCATTTGCGAATCGGCGCATCTTTAATCAAGTCGTAATCAACCGAGTCCAGAGATTACAACACGAAATGGTAACAAAGAAATAATGTGTTCTCGATTTGAAAGACAATATTAGATTTCATAATCTCGGTTCGGGTTCTGCTTTCGAATTATACCTTTAAGCTTGCGAAGTAGAAATTATTTTCTTTAATCAAAAAAAGAAAAAAAAAAGAACCAAAATATTTTTCCAGACGTTAATATAATATGACGTAAATCACATTTTGTACTTTATAATTGTTTTTTTTTTTTTTTAAATTATGTACGTATATCACTGAATCTTTACATAGTACGAATATATTTTATAACCGCTTACAGATCCAAGCACAAAAAAGATGCTTATTTTTGATGGGGAGAGGACGATTAACCTTTCTCAATATAATTTGGTCAATGAACAATAAAGTGATATACACCGTATATATTAATTCGTGATTATGACAAAACAATACTTTGGTGGAAGGCATCGCTCCTATCACCTTTTCTAAATTATATGTATTTAGATTGCATACAATGATTACCACTTTAGGCGTGTATGTGTACGAATATAATATCAATACTTATAAACTTTATGCGATCAAGGTAAAAATTCTACGGCAGTGTTTTTAACGTTGTCAATTATGTCTTAGTCAATTTATGACTAAAATCAATAACTGGCATGAGTTTTACATGCTAGCCTATCCAAATTTCAGTAAATTTTGATGTTTAATGTTTAGTGTAATACATGCATGACCATTCCGAATATTTGCATAGATGCAAAATCTTATAAGATATTAATTATTAATCTTATAAGACTTTAAATTCAGTTATGAAAAAAATTAAAAGTTTGGGTTTAAAATAGATCACTGCAGATGATCCCACCCTCAAGATCAACATTTTCCAATATTTTTAATGAATTTCGTTTAAACATCACAATTATCTTTGTATTTTATATAACTATCATTAGATAGGCCAGCAATACAAAAGTGTATTGCTGTATTTAGATAAAAGACACGTCACCCATAGGAAAATATTTTACTGCTCCTTCCCAATATAAAAAAAAATTATTTTTCCCTGTTAACTCAATTGTATTAGAACTGAGAATAGACTCAACAGTTCAACTTTAAAAACTTTTTCTTATGAAAGCATTAACCACTAGGCATGAAAACAAATACAAATTTTGACGTGCCTCTAAAATGTTTGCATCCGGAGAATTTTCCTCCTTCACTTCCCCTTAACTAACCTATGTATAGGTGAAACTTTTTTATCAGAAAATATCACATTTTACTTATTGATGATCATGTAAAGTGTTTTACCATTACAGTATTATGCTCTTTGTTTGAATGAAAATTATTGTTTGTAATTTTGCACGAGTCAACTCGGAATGTTCGTATTCGTTGAAAATGCTGATTTAGGGTTCAAGCATCGTGGATTATCGAACCAATTTTTATATATTAAACATTTAAAAAGTTAAAAGAGGAGATGACGTGGAAAATAGTTTATTATTAAAACAATGTACAAAACAATAAACCAAGTAAATAGAATATAAAAAAATAGTATATGTACTTGTACTGATTACTTCTTCAATAACGAACGTGATCAAATCAATTAATAATGTTTTCGGTTTCACTTGACTGATTCATTTTTTCTATCTATTAATGTGTTCAACAGTTATAGCAATTATTACCATGTGTTTAAAATATTATCAATTGCTGTACTATAGATTTTCTTAGGTTTTTAAAAAAAAATTCAACTTTCAACTATATTTTTGCCCTCATTGAGCATTCATTTAAAATTGGATTATTATTGTTATTATTAATATTATGCGGTGTTTGTCAATTGCGCCGATTTTTCTAGACTACCTGAAATGTATACATTTTTGCGCCAATAAATTTATCACAAATTAATTTGGTATACATAATATATATCTATTGTGCCAGGAAGATATTATAAAATATAAAATATCATATTATTATCCTATTATTAGATTATAATATAATTATCAAACATATAAAATTAAGTGTAATTTAAAAAATATAAAAAATTTAAAAAATTAAAATACATATTGTTAATATTATAGTTTTAACCTCGTCAACATACAATTTAGCGTTACAAGTTTTTTCTGTACACCGCCACTTACGTCCATTATTAGTAAGATTTTTACATGAAAATTTATAATTTTTATAAAGAATTAGTTCTTTCTCACGTTCACTCAAAATTACTTCCATTATAATATTATACGAAATTGCTATTGCTATAGACTATTTCACGTAAACAAATTTTTACGAACGACGACACGATACTGATCATTTGGAAAAAAGAAAAATGACTTGTTAATATTGTTACGAGTATATAATATTATTACGTTATCTCATTGTTATTAGCGGATATTCCGATTTGACCAATTTATTGCATGTCGATAGATAACGTATACTATGTACAGTTTAAAACATCGCGATTTTAAATCGTCCGTGTGTAATATAAACGCAGACGAGTACGTTCAAATCGCCTAGTGTATAATCAGCTTATTTTTCAACTTCAGTATTGCCGGCGCAATTAATGTATAATCTTTTTTGGACCTAAATATCGTCCGACGCAGTTGGTGTATAACCTTTTTGAATCCCATAATTTTTTTTTTCCTTACCTGTGATTTCTGGCGCAATTGACATATACCCATATTATGGTTCTAATATGCGTTTTTATGTGTGTTACAGAAATATTTTGATTTGTCTGCGGCATGTCGATCGATGTTAAGCAATGCGATGAAAACTTGAAAACAGAACTCACTGAGATTGACGTAGTTATATTATCGCTAATGAAGACAATATTTCATTTCCACTCTATAATATTTTCAGCTTTTACACGCCGAAAATTAAATAAATCATGTAGTTTTTTGGGTTTTCTGCTAATTTTGATGGTATTAAGTGAGATACGTGATCAAAAGTGTAGAAGAATGGATTTAAATAGACTTCTCTGAAAATACATCACTATCTTCGATACAACATTAAATAAATTCCTCGTAATGGGATGGAAAGTTTGCTATGAGTTATAATAATTCTAGTATATGAGTTTATGAATTCTCGTGATTAATATATATTTAGATGTGAGACAGCATCAGGATCTGTATATGATTTTGATGATCAGGGATATGTTTTTTTTTTTTTTAACCTGTGATCAGTTCAAAGTAAATAATCATAAAATGAACTATAAATATCATATTTTATGGATAATTATTAATTTATTTCATTATTGTCATGATTTTTCAATAAATTCATAATAATTGAAATAATTAATGTACTAATTTATAGTTAATAATAACGAATGGGATTCAACAAATATAATATAATAAAGGATAGTGGGCAAGGGCCTTGAAATATCCACTTCCGGTACCGTATAATTTGAAGTCAAACCACTAATTATAATACTGTTGGAAAATGGAATACTATATTTGCTTGTGAAACCACTTGTGTACATATAACATATTATAAAACCGTTATTACTATGACTGACTCCAATATTACATTATACTATAATTACAATATCTTGTCGATATATATACATTATGTGATGCAAACAACCGCTCTTGATGTTAGGTCGTTATTACAGCAATTATGTAGCACGCGCAGGTACCATCGTGGTGCAAAAATGACCTTTTGCGAGTAAAACAATTTTGCGAGCCGAGTTTTTACTTTTTTCACTGTCAATTACGCGAAACGAAGTTTAGTATTTATGCGAACGCATTTACAACTCGAGTTAGGCGATGTTTGCGATTTTCGGTCGTTTATCATTTTTTCAGACTTTTGCCGCGTTTAATGGCGATTTTTCACGTTCCGTTCTCTCGTGACCGCTAGCCATTCCACTCACCGACATGACGTGAACACACACACACATACACTTAAGTATTTATTTATGTGCGTGTGGCGTGTTCCGAGTTAATTGAATGAAAAGTCTGGCGCGCAAAAATAATATAAAATGTTACACTTCCAACTAATGAAAGGGCCTACATACGTATATAGTGTGTACCCGATCAAACTGTTTGAAAACTCGTGTTCGATTGATTATCTGCGATGTAGTGCGCGCTGGTGGATTGACTCGTGGACAAAAGCGGGGCAAAAATAGTAATAGCAAAAGAAACAACAATATTGGTACATATATATACTCGTATACAGTAGCGTAGTGTTGGGATTTTTGAGAAGGATTCTTAATTTTATTTTAATAAATGGATGGGAGGCTCATGCATATCAGCAAAACATATTTATAACTATTTAATATGCATACTACATACATTAACTATAATAATATATGCTGATTATTCAGGTAGATACGTACACTCAAATCGGGTGTATGCTACTTGATCAGTAGGTAAAATGATTCTTTAAATGTTTATTAATCCCGCCCTCGATAACACTAGCCCTGGTGATGGGTTTCTCAAATTTTGTCGTCTTCATAGGTACAAAAAATTCACTAGGCCACTGTGTTTATATATATATATATATATATATATATATATATATATATATATATATATATATATACACATAGATATTTAAAGATTGAACAGAAAGAAACAGAAGGAAACGGTGTCGACAGCGGGTGATATAAATTAATGTCCATTATTTTAGATCTTATTTCCAATCAACCCTCAAAATAAATTTAGTGGTGGAACACAAAAAGACAAGTATTACACCATAATATACAAGTGCATATCATTTATATATACGTATATAAGCGCGCTTGCCTCGTAGCCTTTGATCGTCAATGTTTTTACCTCCACTCCGGCCTAAGGGAAGTACAACATACACGGGAATGAGTTTACGGTACATGAGAGGAGGTATCGACTTGTCTAAGCAAAGACAAGTTAGTGTGCCCTGAGGAACTAGGGATGATTGATTTCCGGTAGTTAATTAATATTGTCAAACGTACATATAACATTTTTGGCTTCACGAAGAACTGCAACGTACGTGAGCGCGTACTTTTATGTTTAAGAAATTCTCCGGAAA
This sequence comes from Sipha maydis, assembly GCA_034509805.1. NCBI lineage: Eukaryota > Metazoa > Arthropoda > Insecta > Hemiptera > Aphididae > Sipha > Sipha maydis. The sequence continues at coordinate 46,025 of JASXSY010002838.1, forward strand.
TCTTTGTTGACCATTATTAGATCTTGTACAGGTCTCTTTGGAAAAGTCTCACGATGTCAACTCGATTGGACTTTGAAGTGACATATGATCAAACGTGTGTGGGTGTGTCTGTGTTAACTTCGAGTTGATGATATCCTTCAATAAAGGAGGAATCCATACCTCAAGTTCCCTATCGGTTTTTATTCCAGTAACGAAGGAGATCTCCCCCTCCCCCCATCTGATCATGCTAAGTATGGTTCTTAATTACGGTAACGTACAACTTTCTACGAGAAAAAGAATCAATGGTTATTGACGTAAACAAAAACTTTACCAGACCATCAAAATTGGAAGTTTTTAAATTTAGTTTTAATTCTATCTCACCTATCACAGTTTGACGTGGTTGGTCTTAACTTTTGACATTATATACTTTCAAAACGTCTTGTCCAACTCCTTTATAACAAACAACTGTAATAACTAACACACCGTCTTCGCTTGTAAGTATTGAAGGACAATAGATTTTAATATCACTGTTTGTAAATCAAAACGCAATCGAGTTTTAGTACGCAACGGATACGCCATGATTATAAATCATTGATTTATGTATTAATTTTCGAAAATCAATAATATCAAACGGTCTTCTAAATCAATCATATATCGTAAATAATATCCTGAAAATTTCAATGTCAAAAAAAATCACCGTGTAAACACATGTACTCGGGCAAAATGTTCTATAAAAGGGCTTCTTCGCTTATACCCAATAGGGAAATAATAATAATTATTATTTGCTTTTCAATGATTGTTGCAGCATTCATCACATTCAAGATGCACTTATAAACTATATTATACATTATAGTCTATCTTCAATTCGTATTTTAATGAACGTCACCAATTTATTTTTATTACCAAATACGTATTCATACAATTGTAAGTTTTGACGATGAAACTCGGTAAACTATTCGAATAAGTAATTTCGCACCGAAACATCCTGTGTGTAGTAATATAATCATGTAGCAATTTCCAATTTGAAAGCGTATTCAATAACGTTAACTGCAATACACAAGTTCGCGAACGATAACAAATTGATGTTTCTTTATACACATTGCTATAGTACGTGCGTACTGGGATATGTTTTCAATAACAAATATTCACGTCTCAGTCCTTATTTTGACAGTTGTAGTTGTGGTAATTATTATTATTCGTTATTAACACGAAGGTCGTTGAACTTTGCTCTTTATATAATAATATAATACATAATTATTATATGAGAAAATATATCTTTTAATCTATGTTGAGCAGAGCCGACGTGTCCTCCTTATTTTAATTTTGCGTGCTTATGCATACGCGCGTGTGCGTCATTCCGAGTGTAAATGTACTTGCGACATTATTGACATCAAAATTGAATTAAGGACCGGAGTACATACGAAATAAAGAATACAAATAAAACACTCGTGAACGATCCGGATCAAACCATGTGCAGTTGCAATATCCGTTTACAGTTACAAATGCGTGAGTGCGTTGTAATGATACCTATGTTAATAAAATAACTAAATATCATAAAATATAACTATAATCGTATGCGAGCATGGCTACATTAAGGGCGGAGGGAGGTTGACAGGGTTTAACCCTCGAATTTTTATAGAAAAAAATATTAACATTTTCCCTCTTTATATACTTAAACATTATTATTAAAATATTGAAATATATATTTTTATCTAGATTTTTCTTTTAATTTTATAGCCAAAAACAGAATAAAATTATAATAAATACGTGACGTTATCGTTATCGCCAACCAAGGTTTATGGATGTGACAAAGAATTAATATTTCGTAACACGTTAAATTTCGTTATTTTTAGTACTCTTCGTATTGTATTGGTAAACTTTATCAAAATATGTCGGTAATACTTAATACTTTGGTAAACGTGCGTATTATTTCGTCAAGTAGGAAAGAAATTGCTACTATAAATTATCAATGTTGATTTAGAGGAGGTTCTAAACCGGTTCTGAAAACAATTTTGAAAAAATATGTTGCTTTAAAATCAAACTCAGGTTATGTATTATATATTTGAATAATTTGTTATGTTAAATAAATACAGTATAAATAAAAATAAATATTTATGTTATATTTTGAATAATAAAATAAATACTCGTATGTATCTGTGTAAATACCTACAACAATGATACGGTTGTCTTCAATTCGAATTTCTAAAAATTATGTTTTGACTTCATATAAAAATGGACCCCCTCCCTCAGAAAATAATAAATGCTATATACACTCATGTGTTTGAGTTAGACATTTTGGCCGTCGGTTTTATTGACTCCAGTCGAAAGTATACAAATTATTCACGGGTGTGTTTCCATCACGAATCTCGTAATTGGTGTTGGACGATATAAACGTATAACATAGGCATATAACCAAAAATAAAGCATTACTATCGATTCGTAAATTAACTGCAACGAAAATGAAATCTTAGGAACCAAGTATTATAATATTATATTTACTATCTTTCACTACTCCGGCTAGCTTAAAATATTTCACCGGAAAAATAAGATTTTTAGTTCGTAGAAGAACTCCTGTATTTTTTTCAAAGAATCGTATAGGCGTAATAGTTAAATCACGTAAACAGTAATTTTAAGCCAAGTGACGTAGTAAATTGGTGTGCCATGATATTCTAAAAATAAATAAATTTTGCACAATAATTACAGAATATATTCTAACTTCGTCATTAATTTAGTAGATAAACTAATATAAAAAAAAAGGTTGAAAAAATTGTACAGAAATGTGCCGTGAACTTATTATGAAGATAACAGTGTACTAAGTTTTAAAAAAAAGTTTTAAAACCGCTAGTGTAAGGCCGAGTGTTCATCAAAATAATATGACTTATGTTATATAACAAGTGACATAACACGGGAATTTGATATAACACGTTACCTCTGAAATTTATTATTGGCATATCGAAAAAATCATGCATTAGTATTGTGTTATTTCTGAAATTATGTTCGTTACAAGAGTGGTGATTGTATTAATTTTATCATGAATTATTTACTTGTCAACGACGAAAATACATACACTTTGAATTTGAATAATAATCAAAAGATTAATATAGTTATAATTATTTTTATATTACTATATATATATATATATATATGTTTAATAAAGTAAAATTCTGCTTGATTATGAATGCATATGTAGTCTGATAAACAATATAAAGTTCTCGACCACTCCTTGAGCACCAAATTCGAACCGACACGGTAACACTTGCTCAGTTTTAGTAGTAATATTTTCTCACCTGTTTAACTCGTCCGTTGAATATTTTCAAAATTAATTTCTTTTACAAACCCCGAAAACATAGTGCTTAATAAACCACGTATAATGTTGAAACAACGCCTTATTAATTTAATTAATAAAATATCACTAGGTATAGAGAAAGAAAGTCATATCAACTGTATAAATAATAATAATAATAAATTATAGCGAAAATTAATAACCATTCACTTACCCCAACCGAAGTATATGTATACGCATAAGATCAAATGTTTTAAAATAAAATAAATAATAAATATTAGCACCAAATAAGCGATAGTAAAAAAACCTCGAAACGTTCTTGGGTACGCATTGCTCTTATTCAATTGGAAAATAAAACCGGAATCAAGCTACACGATTGTGCAGAACGTTATCTGTACTCAAACTGTAAACATTTTTTCTCGTCAAATTAACTGTAATAAATACATACCAGAGACGGATCTAATACATTATTACGGAAGCGCGAGATCCATAATAACGCGTTGATATTGTTGACCGTAACATTATAGACATTCATACACAGTGTTGGGAATTATCTGGATAAATTTATCTAGAAGAGTTATCTAGATAAAAACTACTTATCTATTATCTTATCTAGATAAAAAAGTCGTATCTATATAAGTTTATCTAGATAAATTATTTCCAAATCGCAAAAAATTAAATATTTCAGTCCTGAAATAAAATGGACTTTTCATTGAATATTTGTGATCTCTCTTTTGTCTTTTAATTTAATTTATTTTTTTATAATATATCTGGATCGTATTTTTGACTATTTTTGGCGAGAAGAAAAAGAATTTAATTAAACAAGTTATTTTGAAAATACACTAAACTATTTAGTAAATACACATACACTAAATTATTTTATTTAGTAAGGTGCAAATAATATAAAATGAAAATTCTATTAATTAATAATTTCTTTCGATTATTTAAAAAAATTATTATTTAACTATTTTTTATCTAGATAAAATTAAATTTTTTTATCTGTATCTATATCTAGATAACTTTTATAATATTATCTTTATCCGTATCTAGATAACTTTTTATAATATTATCTTTATCTTATCTAGATAACATTATTGTTATCTGGACTCAACACTGTTCATACATAACATTTACGGGCGTTGTTGATGAAACTACGACTACCGGATCTGAACGGCATATGATGAATAAATACGTACGTATCGATTAAAAACAGAAAATTAAAAATTAGACTTCAATCGTCATCAACACTCCAATGACTTAAACCTGATCGGTAAATTGTTGTTTTATTCAGTTTTCCATCGTCATATCGTCGTTGTGTGTTATTGTATTATCTTAGCGAAATATTCGTTGACTGTCGTTCCCGTTAGGTGTGTGTGTTATTTCAACGTGTCTGCATAATATTTGTATTGTAAATCGATCGCTTTTACCTTTTGCCGATGCCACGGTCGTCGCATAACAATATATTATCATAATACGTTTTATTGAAAGGAACAAAATATATTATGACACTGTTCCCTTTTACGCCGATAAGTCAGTGATATTCAGTATAATTCGCATTTCATAAATATATTTTACAAATAGCAAATGCACTAAAATGTTATAATTATAGAAATGTCGACTATTGACTCGTACGCTTATATGACTCGATTAACGACCATACCTTCTATATAAATGTATCACATGAGCTCTAATAATTGTATTCATTATTGTTACATTTAATTTATAGTGTGTCAATAATACTTATTGAGGACAATACACAGTGTAGAGTTATAAATTACAATCCATCACGTTTTATACGTCAACTCGACCATCACCGAGACATTAAAACTCGATTCGAAAAACAATACGTTTCGTTTATGTTATCTGTTGTCTCGCTTAATCCATTGTAAATTACACCTACGCAATACGTTCGATGGCTTAACTTATTAAGTCAACTAGTCCATTTACGTTCAGACAATTCAAGAAATGCATAATAGAGTAAAATGATCGTGAAAAATAAAATCATTTCCACCAGGTTTACACGGTTCTTTGTTTAATTATTTTGTATTAAAAACTGTTGTACCATCTCCATGCGTGCTGTACTCCTACTTAAGTAAATCGAATATTAAAACACCTGTGTCGTTTTTTGACGCGAAAATAATTTGAAAATATCGTGTTGAAAGTTTGCAAAAGCATTTCAAACACGTATGTACATCGTGTACAAGAACATATCGATATTTTAAATCATATTTAGACGTCTTGTCGGGAGGTTAGGCCGATAATGGTCCCGCGGGATGGTAATAAGTTTTTCGTTGTCGAAGAATAGTCAACTTTTTCCATCCTGGTATGGTTTTATTTTACGTTGTAAACTCGTTTGACGGTTTTATTTTTTCATTCCTGATGAAACCATAGTATGGTTTTCACTATTACTTTTCGTTATTATGTATAATATATCATGTTCAGTACATTTTTACGTTTTTCCTTTTTTGAAATTCATTTTCAAAACAATATGATAACGAAAAAGTGTTTTTACACAATATATGCTGATTTTCCAAATCGGAAACAGTCGAACATGTTCGTTATTTATTTTATACATAATATTTTACTTTTGTTTATATTGATATTATAAGAAATATTTATTAAATTATTTATAAATTTAATTTATTTTACTTTGTAGCTTATATTGTTTTAAATTGTAGCAGATTGTATTATCTGCATGTATATTTGATATTACACTATAACAGTTGCATGCTATTTGCCATAATATCACCTAATAAAAAACGCCTATTTATTGTGAAAAAAAAAAATACTTAAATAACAATGTATCCAGAAAACAAGTACTCGACGTATAATAAAAATGAAATCAGTGTTCGGACTTTTCATCAGAAGTCTGTAGTTACTGTACACTATTCGTACGTGCGAACTGACATGTGTACGGCTTGAGGTTTTTTTTTTTCAAATCTTTTGAAAAATAAATTTTCATTCTTCGCTTTCCATTTTTCAATTTGTACACACACGCATGCGTGAAATATTATTATCATTATGTAACGTTGAAATTGCTTCGTGTTAACTCTTCAAAATCGTTTTTGTCATGTTCTTAGAAACGCGTTGCAACTACGGTTTCATTATAAACGTCCAGAGTTCGTAGTCGTCATTTGTTAGTGTTGTAAGACGAATTTTTAAAATGGTCATACAAATTTATATACACAGGTTACCTAACCTGTTCTTATATATAAAGTCCTAAAATATGACATATGCAAAACTATAAAAGTATCATTTTAATCATGGGAAGGCAACTGAAATCATATCACTCCAATCCGACCCGCTACATTTCCGCGGTAAAGAGAAATCTAATTTCGTAAAAATGTTGTGAACAGTCGTGTTAATTCATAAAAAATACAATTACAAATATCTATGTTAAAACTTATCAATAATTTTAAATAGGTTACAACTGGAATGTTGTTAGATTTATAGATGCACCAGACGTAAAACGTGAATACCATGTCCATACAAAATTATTATTATTAATTTTACCTCGATATAGAGGCAATATATCTATGTGTTTTGCATTCAAGTGAGATAGGAAAATAAATGAGAGCGCATGTATTAGGTTGAAAAATAATAACATTTTGTACAAACTTATGAAAATCGACTTAAACCCACAACTTATCACGTCGTATGTCTTCTATACATTTTGATTGAATATTATCTACCGAACTTGCTGTGAGCTATTTTGAATTTCATCAAAGGAATAAATATATATACCCACAAAACATTTTGAAGACAGATTTATATAATATTCATATATATATATTACATATGTTCTATCATATGAATATATCATGTGTGAACCATTTTACTAACATTTTATTAATGTATTTGATTTCCACGGCCGAAACTGATTTTAAGAATAATTTAGGAAATCTTAAAAGCGATTTCACTCCTAAAACATTTATTTATAAGTTATGTTACAAATATACTCATTGTGTTCATCGTGTGACTTCCGTTCTGTTTAAATAACAATTAGAAATTTGTAAAGTACACGGATACACGATGATGTAGACACCGTGGACTTACATAAAATGTAAATATCGATTTGAAATTCGATAGATTCGATAAATGTAATGCTTTTGAATATTAATTCGAGTGAAGTACTAGAATTCGATGAAAGAAAGACGTTATTTCAACATTGAACTTGCATATAAAAAAAAGAAAATATTATTATTGGTCACACAAAATCGAGGACAACTCTTATGTATTTAAAAATTAATATTATATTATAATAAAAATAAGAAATCTTAAAATGCTACGTATTTACAAAAAACAAAATAAAAATTTTCTCAACCATGTTTTATTGATATGATTGGCATTTCTTGACGAAGGATGAATATAATTTATTATATAATAATAAATTATTTCTTCCAATACTTAACGGTTATACGAAATTACTTAGAAGTTTCGATTATATATATTTTTATTAAGTAGACATAATATCAAGTATTGAGTATTAAATGTATTAATTTATATTATAAAGATAATATCTTAATTAGTTTCTTATAATTCAATTAATATTACCAATCATATGTGTTTTAATAATTCATCAATGGTCACCCGGACCATCTGATATATTTGCGTAAAATTCTGAATTCAACCTAAAACCATGAATAATAGATAATGCAAATTTTCAATTATGACCCACCTTCCGTATTAGAGACTGCAAAATAATAGCTAATGATGATCTTATTGATTTTAACCAGTTACATTTTGCTTAGCAAAAACTATAAATTTAAACTTGAAGTTGCCACAAACAAATTAATGTGTTTCGTTTTTTTTTTGCCTTGCAGTAAATTATCAGGTAATTATTATTCCCTTTATCATGACATGATCAATTTTTAAAATCGCAATACTATTGTTGGCTCTATACGAAAATGCATTTCTTAACACTTGTTTGTTTCTACATGGTATCCAACTTTTGTCTATTGCACGATGCCCAAGTAGTAATTTTATTAACAAATACATCATATCCAGAGATAGATTAAAATGGTAGATAATTTTACAAGTGTCAGTACATTCACTATAATTTATATGTATGTTACGTAATTGATAACGATTTGGAAAATGCATCAGTTAATTAATAATCTGTTTATATGTCAATTACCACTTACTGACTAACCAATCAGTGTACAGCCTAAACTTTCATATTAAATATTACTATGTGTAAAAGCACTAGGAAAAGATTTTTCGAAAATCACATATTTTAAGATAGCATTGAAATATTTTTGAGCTTGAGGTTATATGTATAAATATTTTCATTAAAATATAATATTATTAACCATATTATGGTCACCCAGGTTATATTTTGCTTGGTTTAATATATCTACCCTTATAATTATCGATTATGTTACATTTTATTTAATCATTATATATAATAACAGTACACATGTATAAGAACAGGTATTTTTTATGTTTCAATTTTGTGATAACAGTGTTGAATTAAAAAAAAAAAAAAAACTTTAAGTGATTTCAAATACTTATTTTAAAAGTCACTACATCACACAATTTCTTATTTCTTAGTGTAAGAGGAAGAGTGGAGTGTATTGTAATTAAAAATTACGACTTTTTAATGTGCATTTAAATAATTAACGATATTTTTCTCAAATTTCTTCCAAATACACCTTCGAATATTCTATTGTTTCCAATTTTATTGTTACTTGAGCAAATGCAAATCTTTTTGTTTAAAAAACTGCCCATTTTGTTTGTAATTCTAGTAACTAAACTAAAATTTGTTTTTATGTTTGATATATACCTTTTATATTTGTTGTTTGCGAAAAATGTACATGCACAGATTATACTCGTATAATCGTTTACGCACTCTGTCGTAAATAAAGACTAGCCGAAAGCAAAAGTTTGTTTTACAATGACAATAAATAAAGCGCAAGGTTGGATTTGAACCAGGGGGTCATTTGGGGAGGCAAGATGCACGACAACACCACTAACTCGAAAGTGTTAATAATTGGTCCTCTACTGATGCTCTTTTGTGTCGTTATAATTAACAAAATAAAAATAAAACATTTATGCGTGTAATAACCATGTGCATATATTTTTTTTAATTAATATGCTTATTTATTAATTTTTTTTTTATGTTATTTATTATTATATTTATCCTTAGTAAACATGGTAAGTGAAGCGTTTTTTGTTTGATTAATAGTTCACGTCAGCAAGCTGTTGACATGAAAGATGGTTTGATTATTTACGAGAGATGATAAAATGTGATAATACCTATAAGATATAACTAATATAGGTATATGTTGATTTTAGGCCTCCAATATGATATTTCTGTACACAAGGTATTATCAACACTTACTGATCCTAACAATTCGCAATGATTTTGATATTATACTTCTTCATATATTTATAGCGGAGCATTTAGGACCATCATTTCGAAAATAATCTTTATATCCAATGCTGTTTTCATATCTAGCATTGGATTGGCTATATTAAGATTATATTTACATAAATTTATAATAAAAATATATACATTTATTTTATATAGCGACTTGATCAAATGTTAAAATTTGCCTATCTAAAAAATTGCACATCCAGAAAAAGAATTTAAATAGCACCCCTGATTTTAGCTTTTTGTGGAGCAGATTTGGAAAATAATGGTTTATCGCTTGGACTATTGTATGTAGCATTTGCTATAGTTAGTATATCTGACACTATAAAATACAAATTTGAAAAATGTATATCATGAGTTTTTGACTATGTAATTTTTTTAGAATTAAGCAACTCAATAAAGAATTAATATGTAAATATTATAAATCGAGTTAAATTGTAAAAATGTTGTTATGATAATCAAAAAAAACAATACATTTATATAGATAAATCGTTTTTAATTCATCGTATAAAAATATATTGATCATTAACTCTATTTGTTGAAAATAAATTTTTCGAAAAGCTATGGAATGATTGGTTGTTTGGTAATCATGACATGATTATAAGTAAATATAATTTTTTTCTACTAAGAATTGCAGTAAAAATATACCTATAATCTACATTGTATTTTTAATTTCCTCATTTTTGGTCAGATGATGTAACTGATAGACGGGAAGGTTACATTTTGTATTAGCTATTTGATAACCTGTGATATAAAATTATATAAATAATTGTATTTAACACATGAGTAGAGCCGGGCTATAAAGCAAGTAGTGTATTGAATTAAAAAAAAATAAATAAAATGATACCAAAAATAATAGTTACGGTGCTTTTTACTTGAATTAAAAACGGAGGATTAAGAACATCTTAAAAATTTTTTGGAAATAAGGGAAATTGATCCTCAAAGCAACCTCTCCCGTGCGCGTAACGACTCGTAACGATAACCGTCGAATATAATAATATAATATCGCATTCAATCATTACGATTGTAGAACAATGCGCTCGTAACCGCTACGATTCGTATAAGCGGGGACAAAATAGTCCGCGAAAATCTTACGGTCGTAGGTGGGCACGACGATAACGTTTTGGAAATCATAGACAGGGCCGCGCACGGGGCGTGCATCGGTCGTACGAATTAATGGTTCTCCAGGCGCACGGTCTCCGGTGCGCGCGCGAGCCCGAGCCGCTTTGACTTATCGCATTTCGCGGTAACTGGGTAAACAACGGCGAGATTACCGCGACGGCGACGAAGACGTTTCATAAACAATATTTTAATGCGTACCACGTGAAATTGTAATCACGTCTAGAATTATTATACGTTCATTTCTGCAGCCTCCGACCACCTCCCGACCATCGTCGTCCAACGTGTACGGTATGGCTTCGCCGTTGTTGTTTGTCGTTGCCGTTAATCACATTCTCGTCTCTATCTGTTTGTATATACATATATTTATCTTTCGTGTAACGCAATTATAACCGTAGCGCGAGTTCGCCGCCGCCAAATTTACGGTTCAATTTATACGCTAAATTATTACGTTTAAGTAACATGAAATACTGCGCCGTGCACGCGTTGCGATAAAACAATATCACGGCCGCGTGTTAGTCATTACTATATAAATATATGCATGTGTGCATACACGTTTCGCGATTAATATTGTAATTGTACTATCGTTCGGTCGGTATCGCGCGGGGCGATACTTCTTGCCGGTGATCGGTAACGTGACGACCGGCGGTAGTCTTCAGACGTTGAATGAAACAGCGATGTTTCGTGAAAAAATAAAAACGTTGAACATCGATCAATGTTCATCGAACGTATACGTTATTTATATTTTACTTCTTCAGATGGAAACGGAAAACGTTTATTTTGGGCAACACGAAAACCAATCGAACGGATACTCGTTTAGAACACGTCATCGGATCAATTAAATACGTAAGCTTCCAAAAGTTATTTTGGAAGAGTTTCAAAAATATGAATTTTCAATCAACTATAGCTTTAACCGATATTCATAATTTATCCGACTTCCCTTGTTACAAATGTGAAACACACAATGCAGAACAACGCTGCATCTATAGTCGCGTAAAAAGTATGTACGTAAAACGAACGGTCTGCGCAGTGTCACAATTATGTCAACGATCGATTCGATCGGTTTTTTACATTGAATTTTTACTATCGGAAGAGTGGTGAGAAATAAATTAATCTTTACGATCTAATTAAAAGTGTATCATTTTAATTGCACTTGTGTATTGTATTTTTTTTTTTTTTTTTGCAACCTATGAAAAATTTTAAAGTCTTGTGTACCGTGTTAAAAAAACGTATCGAACCGAATTAAAAGCAAAGAACTTTCGAGCACGAGTGGTTTCGGTTTCTTGATGGTTTTTTTTTTTCATCAAAACAACTTTTAATTAGAATATTAAAAAAAGTCGGAATAGCTGCTCAATCCAATCACAGAAAACACGTGCGCGCATCGAGAACGACTAAATCGTACAAGGAGAAAAAAATTGTTCCATTTACACGTTGGTAAGTATAGGTCCTGCTGTTCCATGACGTCTTCATTTAAAACCCGCAAAACCATCAAGTACGTTATACGTGTTGTGTATAACATATATTTCTTTACTTATATTTATACGTACACATGCATGGATATTGTTATGTTTTATCATCGTGAACGAAGCGACAACACTTTCGACAAAACCGAACCGGAGAAAACGAGAATTAATTACACCGCTCGTGCCTGATGTCGACAACATGGCCGTGCACGGCATAAATGTTTTATGTGCAGTATTAAAATATTATTGTATGAGCAATATCGTTTATTTTAAATCCGCAAACAAAAGTACGTTGTTTCTTAAGGATTCGGGTGTAGTAACATTATACACCGTCAAGTTAAAGAACTGATTATCAAAAGTAGCATATTGTTTCAGCTTTATATTAAAGTGAATATTCACGTTGTTATAATTATTTTACTTTACTATGGAACATTTTTTTTTCCTCGAGAAATAAAAGAAACCTAAAAGGAAAATGAATGAGTTTTACAAATATTTATATTCATTGTATCCAATGCTGTAAGTAAGTAATGAACAACTTAACAATAGCTATGTATATTCACAGCATATTCCAAATAATTTATTCACATTTAACAGTTGTGAGTTTTCCGCTACCATAACATACTTATAAACCATTAAAATTGTTTAAATAACTGACGATTATTATCAATTCTAGATTAAATCAGTAAAATGAAAATTTCACATAAGATAACTTAGTTTATACAGGAAATGAAACAATTATTGTTTGAATAAATTATAAAAAAATTTGAAAAATATTGATATTCAGATATTTCTGAATGGTATGAATTATTACTATTAGTATTGGTGTCGCTAGCAGCACAAGATATTTCCTTGAAAAGTTATCAGTTAAATGGTATTTATCAGTTCGCTACGAAGAATTATATTTATTTTTGGTCAATATAGATCAAAAAATTTTGCTTGCCACTTATTTTAACGGTTTACACATATTATTATTTGCTCTTAACATAATTTTGGATAAAAATAATTTAACTTTATTAAATTTAAATACTTGAAATTGTCTTATATATTTCATGTTATTAAATATATATTAAAATAAAAAATTCAAAATGATGGTACACACATACGATTAATAAAAATCGGAATCTAGTTATGTTAAAAATTAAACCGATTGTTAAAATTATTTAATATATTAAAGCAATATAAATCCACCTAATGGTAGATGATACAAATAAACTCTACCAGTCCTATCTTAATGTTAAATTATTGAGTGATACGAGTATAATCTTATATGTCATAGGTACATACCACATATAATACTTTATTTTCAAAAATGAAATGAATGTGAATATTTACCAATAAATTAATAAAAAAAAAAAAAAAAAAAATCATTAAGTTCACTAAACACTAAATTATTTGGTAAAGTAGATTCTTCAAAAAACTCATCAAAAAATAATACATTGTTTTCACTCAATACTTCAACATTATTTCATTATTTTCATTTGAAATTCCCCTATTATTTTCAATAACTTAAGAATTATATCTTTCAAAAGTTGTACATTAAGTTTTAATTTAGTTTTAGTACTAAAACTAGTTATAATACTCTAATGCGATATAATATATATTCTATATTTATAACACTAATAGGAAAATATATATAAACAAATTCAAAAATAATAAATACTTAATAAAGTATGAGTGTACAGCAACCAAAATATGCTAATTGTTTCGTTCATTGTCATCCTTATAGAATATCAAAAATAGTAATCAAAGGTCAAGAATATTATACTATTATATTAATTATAATATTATATTTTTTTTATTATTATAATTTAGATATCATTAAATATCCGATGACAATTTATTAAATAAGATTAAAATTATTTAAAAATAATACAACTATTTTAATCAATTTTAGCATTATTCTAATGTTATACGTTATGTTTATTAACAATCATTTAATTGAAACATTGAACGTAATTTCCTGAGTATAATAGATAACGATTCGAATTTTTAGTGACGAAGCATGTCCAAGTCATGTATCCTAAAAACAAGCACTTTTGTGCGGATACAAAATTACAATCTCATTGTCATAGTAACTACCATCCATAGAATATACCACCACAAATTAGCATTACTTAGAAATTTTTTAATCTAATGATATAGATATTAACCAGGTATAAAATTCAGTTACCATGCATTTTCACCAATTTCAGCCATTGTTCTTAGTTTTCCTGGTCAAACATAAAAAAAAAAAAAAAGAACCGGATGGGCCTCGCTCTGCTGTACAGTTAGGGGTGGAGTGCACCTCGCTTATAGGATAGGTCATTATTATAATGGATTTGTTAAATTTGAATGCAATGATAGATATCATTGTATACGAATAACGATTCTGAACGGAGTTAATATGTTTGTCTAGGATATAATAAATCAATATAATATTTTGAAAAAAATATTGCATAAAAGAAATACCAATCTTAACAGCTGGTAGAAATTTAAAAAATCTGCGACTTATACTTTTTGAATTATAACAAATATTAAAAATCGTTTGAGAATAAATCGCTATTTTATGCAATTTCGTAAATATTTAAATTTCAAACAGTCATAAAATTTTTTCCTCTAATTCCGGTAGAAATTTTTTTAAAGATTTTTGAAGAGTAGCTTATACATAACCTCGTGTTAAAATTTTGAACCTTAAGTATGAACAGAAAAAATTTTATCAATTTTTATCTACAAAATAACTTGCAAATTATCGTGATTTTTACATATTTCGTATAAATTGGAACTTTGAGCACTTATAAAAAAAAATTGTGACTTACGATTTTAGATTTTTTTTTATCAGTTAAGGAACAACTTATAAGAAACCTTGTATTAAATTTTCAAGATTTTCTAGGCAGCCAAAAAAATTTTATCGTTATTTAAAAAAAAAATACTTAAAAATATTGAAAATTTCAATTGTCTATAAATAGCTTCATAAAAGTCAAAATACTTTGAAAATTTAATGGTGTATAGAGAACGCTAATCTAAACATTTGGTGAAAATTTCAAGTATTTACATCGATTAGTTTTTGAGTTATAGCAAAATAAAAAATTTGATTATGTCAAAAACTGGTTTTGCGTAAAAACTCCCGTTTTTCCCAAATTTTTTTATGGTTTTTCCCGTTGCATTTAAAAAATATTGGAAATTTTTAACTTTTGATCCCCCAAAGTACCAAATAGATTCACTTTACTTTCAGAAAAGTTGCTACATAAGGCAATCGAAGCATTTTTACTGCCCCAAAACGTGTCGACAGACACAAAAAAAAAAAAAAAAAAAAACACACATTGTAAAATCAATACATTCTTCACTCCGTTCAGAATCTAAAAGGGAGTAATCGCATACTCCTGAATTTTTCAGGAAAATATTTGCTAACGTTTAACGTATAGGTGCACGTACATATCATTTGCAATCAGTGCATTAAACTCATAGCCTTGATCGTGATCTTCGTTCACCACAAACGACAACCAACACCACCACAAACACGGTCGCACACAAATATGTTTTTACTCTTGGTGCGGTTTTTACGCTCCTTCTGCAACTCCACTTGTCCTTGTCGTGTTATCCTCCTACTCTCCGCTCTCGTTCACCACTAGTCCGGGCTTTCTCATTTTCTCCTTTCGCATTAAGCCACGCGTATAAATCAGTGTCACTATCCATTTTACAGATTTCAAAGGGCCCGAAGTTAGAGTTAAAGTTCCGTATCGCTCGCTGCGGGGGGCACAAAATAAAGCGGACAACCACCAACACGTGAGCGTGTATAGATATAAACACTGCGTGCATATGGAAGTGCGGGCGTGATTGTGTGTGTGTGTATACGCTGTTTGGCTGTCAGATTTTTTTTTCTCCGTCGAATTTCTCTCTACGTGTGTCGCCTGACTCCCCGGGGCTGTAGCCATTACAGTGTTTGTGTACCTTCCCGCCCTCCGCTCCGTTGCTCAGGAAATCGGCATCATTAATCGCGCAATGCCTTCAATTGATTCCGAGTTGAACAATAACAACAGGGTTTCGATGGTGGCGAAATAAAAAAAAAAAAAAAACCATACACATGTATACTTATATATTTGTATGTGTGCGTGTGTGTGTGCATTTGTGTGCATGTGTGTATACGTAAGCGTATATAAATAAATATGGTATGTATTATATAAAAATCGTGTCCCTCACGTAATGCGCACGTATTCCGATTTGAAAAATGGTTTTCAATATTAAGCATTATATATTGTTCGTCGGTGATTTTATCTCGTTTTGAAATATCAAACGCGTGTGATTGGCTCATTTCGTGAATCGGACAAATATAATAAACCGCTAAGTGCACGGTACTCGGGCACGGCAATCACGAAGAAATTTGATGATTTTCCGTTGAGATATTTTTCTTTTTTTTTTCTTTTTCCTTTTCGGAAACGCAACTCGAAAAATATTATTACAACAAATAATGCCCATGCAATGTACATTAGAGAACAAACTTTGAAACTTCACTCGAATATGCTCCATTTGACATTAACGTTCGTGAGAATCATACAACTTTAATCTAGACGTAAGTGCTCGTAACAATGGAAATTTATAGTTTTTTGTACGAAAAGATAATATCCATGTTCGAATAAAATCATCAAAAATAATATTTATAATATATATATATATAGTGTTGTATTTGGTATTGCGAATCCATGTCCACCAACGAATCGATTTACGTGATAACAATTTTATTGTTTACGGATTAATCATGACGTCTTTTGCGACTCTGAGACACGCTCGTAGATTTCATATATTTTATTTTCGTACAATGTGCCGTTCAACAGTAATTATCATTGTCATCGCAAACATCAACAAAGTTTAAAAAGATAATTGTACTTGACCGGCGTAAGTGTCAAAACAGAATATTCGCGGACCATAGTTTCAATTATTTAAGTGTACTTTATATTTTATGCCATAATAATTATTATGTCCTTCGTTTTTGGTGTCCTTGGAAGAAAACCGCAGTATTTTATTAATTTTAAATATATTTTCTATTTTTAAAATAGACAAATAATTATAATACAACCAGAGACCTATAGACCTTGACGTCAGATTATACAACTTTTCTATAAAATATTACTTTCAATATGCTTTTTACACAGAAACGAAAATATGGTTCTCTGTGTTTTAGCTATCACCGCCATAATTCAGCCATTAAACAAATTCGATTACATGATTTTGGTTATTTTATCCGTTTACCTGATAAACACACAATTATTACAATTAATATTATTATTATTACTATTATTATTATTACAATTAATTTACGCAGATAGCGTATATAATCGAGAAACATCGTTGAAGAAAAGAAATAACGTTAGGCTGCTTGCATTCTTATAAAGTACTCGAATAAAAATATTCAAATAATTTTCATGTACTCAAATAAGTATATCAAATAATTTTGATAGAAATACTCGGACTAGTATTTTAAATACTTCCCCAGAATATCTGTATTTAAAATAAAATACTATTTTAAAATATTTTTTTTTATAAATTTTACTTCAATGCAACTTTATTAAAACGATAAATTGATTACTTATTTTATATTAATAAGATTTATCAATGATTTATTCGTGCTGTATATATAAAATCAATATTTATATGTGGTATATTATCAAAATTTGCGTGCAGACAAGTTACAGACCATTAAATTTCAAAAACCAAAAACCTGAGAATCATATTTATAGTCTACAACATTATACGTTATTATTATTATTTTACTCTTATACTACATTACTGCCTAAATAAATTAATAATTTCATAAAAAATTTGATAATTTGTTTTATTTCAACATTAAAATAACATTTAATTCTGATTTATGGTCTGTTGAAAATCTAAACTATATTATTCGTTGCAACCGTGTAACACATAAAAATATTTTTACAATTGTTTTATATATTTTTTATGATTATAAGGTAAACAATGTTAAGACATTTTTTGAAGTATTTGAAAGTATCTGCCAACACTTATTTGAATATCTATGTTCGTACTTGAATACATTTTTTTATCAAATACGTATTATAAATAATTTTCAAAACAGTTATCTATATTTGTATTTGAATACTTTTAAAAAGTATCTTTTAGATCACTAGTGTGCTTGCGATATTTTTTTTTTTTACATCAAACTCGAAAAAAAAATCACGTTCAAAACTAATTAAATTCTTACTGAAGCAAAACTATAAATGTACACGTAGCTTACGCAAGTAGACAGCGAAAAGGCCACTTTCGTTTAATTCTCGATGTGTTCGTCGCACTACTACTGCCCGTGTGCATATTTTGAGAACTATTCTCTTACTCTCTCGGCGATCATCAAATGCTTAACCGTCGAATCATTATTGTTGCACGTTTGTTTTGCATTTTTTAATAGAACCAATCCGTACACGAGCATAGACCAGTGACTTTTTAATCACTTTTCCGCCCCATTAATGCTATTTTAAGCCATTAGATGCAGAGTTTCCTCGCTTTTCAAGTGGTTAATTCAGACAATTCCAACAACCTTCCGAAAGAGATCGAAATTCAACATCATTATTATTATAACAAATTCAAACAAAGCAATTTATAAAGCATGTCTGTACCGTAAACAGGATACTGGACTGTTCACCGGCCTATACATATTTGAAAACGTCGTACGTTAGGTACGTGTAACTCACGTAAGTAGATGAAATAAGAAATAATATCATTCAAATAATACCGGTAACTTTTAATAAAATTGCAAACACAAATAAATCATTCGATAAAAACAACTTCTGCCCTCTAACATTGACCATTGTAGAAGCATGATTAATTTCTACCCCTAACTTATTATAACTTTACACCTATACTCTTTTCATATCCGTGGAGCGTTCCCGTATGACGTGCAAATTGGTGTGCATGTATTTAATTATGCATATTATTCTGCATAATTTGTCTTAATATGTCATAAACTGTCTTCACCTGTTGACCCAATATATATAGTATAATTTACATATACTCTTTGATAAATAATTGAATAGTCATTTACAATAAGCGTGTTAATTTCACGTATATTAGTGTTATTCGTTTCAAGTATATTTTTTTTGATAACTACACATATACCACGTGAAATTCGTTGCTAATGGATGTAGTTCGATCTTGAACTTCTTTTAAAAATTATTTTATTGAAAACCGACAACGTTCAATGATTATGAAATGTATTATACGATTATCAAACTTGAAGTATATTACTATTTTATAAAAAAATCATTTATGATGTAGTTTAGAGTACCTAACTTTTTTCTGATAATTACTAAAATCAATCGCTATGTTACAAAAAAAAAAAAAAAACCAATAATTTCCAAGGATCTGGCTTTAATATATGGATAAAGTTAACTACGCATAATCAAGTTCATTTCTATAGCGATAACATTTAATTATTGAGACTCAACAGATTAGACGGTAAGACAAGTACGTGTATACATTATTTATTTCGAGGTGTTCTCAAAATCATAAAATCGTTTTCTATTCGAAACATAATTCATACAAATAAATATTATGGTTTTTAATAAACAGAGTTAATCTTTTATTTTTTACGTTTCTCTAAAACATGTATTACTGCATAATGTTTTGATAATAAAACCTTCCAAACACATGCACGTACGTTATGAAGAAAAGTAAAATGTTTTATTCGTGATAAGATTTAAATGATCTAAATCTTCATGGATCATTTAAGTTTCTTTGTAAAATGCTTATTCAGCTGAATATCCTCCACTCGATGTTGTAAATTACACCCAGTTCAACACAAAAATAAAACAAAATTAGTAAAAAATATGTTTTGTCAAAAAAAATCATTTATTGAAGACCTCCTACTTGAAAGTTTTACTCGAGTTATGGATATTTTTTTTTGATAAATTTACCTTTTATTTTCGTCATATATGCAGTTGCAAAAGCTATGTAGTTATTGTGAGATCGTTGGCGAAAGGCAGGGAATTATTTTTTTTTTACATTATCACTCATATAACAAATTTATAACAAAATTATTTTTATTTTAATTGTTTTTAATTGTTCATGATGATACATTTTTACACTTAAAATGTTTTGTTTTAATCTTTTAAATACATTTTAAAAATCAATATTGTATAAAGGTTAGTTATATCAGAGTGCAATGTGAGATTCATTCACCATTGAAATCTGACTGAAATTATAAATGGTATTCATTAATAATCTAGAGGTATCAATAGAACATGTGCTATAACGTATATTTATTTATTATTCTTATTGTTATAATAGCTATAAATAATTATAATAATTATGTGTAATCACAGCTTGCTGCATAATAACTAGATCGTATAGAGAACGTCAATATAAAGATTTGGTGAAAATTTCAAGTTGTTGCGGTTTTTCATTTTTGAGTTAGAGCATTTCAAAAAAAACCGATATCTTTGTCAGTCTAGAATATTATACAGTATATTATATTTTACATGTAATTTTTTGTCAATATTCGCTGTTCAAACGCTTATAAAAAAAAATTGTGCCTATGGATTTTAATAATTTTTGAATGACTTTAAGAACTACTTCTGTGGAATCTTCTATTAAATTTTCAAGTATTTTGTACGAGCCAAATTTTTTTTATCACCGATTATAAAAAAAAAATGTAAAAAAATCGAATATTTTAAATGCCTATAAGTGGCTTAAAAATCAATATAATATTTTGAAAAAAATATGACATAAAGGAAATACCAATCTTAACAGCTGGTAGAAATTTCAAAAATCTGCGACTTATACTTTTTGAATTATAAAAAATATTTAAAATCGTTTGAGAATAAATCGCTATTTTATGCAATTTCGTAAATATTTAAATTTCAAACAGTCATAAAATTTTTTCCTCTAATTCCGGTAGAAATTTTTTTAAAGATTTTTGAAGAGTAGCTTATACATAACCTCGTGTTAAAATTTTGAACCTTAAGTATGAACAGAAAAAATTTTATGAATTTTTATCTACAAAATAACTTGCAAATTATCGTGATTTTTACATATTTCGTATAAATTGTAACTTTGAGCACTTATAAAAAAAAATTGTGACTTACGATTTTAGATTTTTTTTTATCAGTTAAGGAAGAACTTATAAGAAACCTTGTATTAAATTTTCAAGATTTTCTAGGCAGCCAAAAAAATTTTATCGTTATTTAAAAAAAAAATACTTAAAAATATTGAAAATTTCAATTGTCTATAAATAGCTTCATAAAAGTCAAAATACTTTGAAAATTTAATGGTGTATAGAGAACGCTAATCTTAACATTTGGTGAAAATTTCAAGTATTTACATCAATTAGTTTTTGAGTTATAGCAAAATAAAAAATTTGATTATGTAAAAAACTGGTCTTGCGTAAAAACTCCCGTTTTTCCCAAATTTTTTTATGGTTTTTCCCGTCGCATTTAAAAAATATTGGAAATTTTTAACTTTTGACCCCCCAAAGTACCAAATAGATTCACTTTCCTTTCAGAAAAGTTGCTACATAAGGCAATCGAAGCATTTTTACTGCCCCAAAACGTGTCGACAGACACAAAAAAAAAAAAAAAAAAAAAAAAAAAAAAGAACCGGATGGGCCTCGCTCTGCTGTACAGCTAGGGGTGGAGTGCACCTCGCTTATAGGATAGGTCATTATTATAATGGATTTGTTAAATTTGAATGCAATGATAGATATCATTGTATACGAATAACGATTCTGAACGGAGTTCATATGTTTGTCTAGGATATAATACATTGTTATTTATAAACATTGTAAAAAGTATATTTTATTTTGAAACGATAAATATATTTTTCAATTAGGATGGGTTGGCAGTTGCATACAGCGATATAGTTAGTCTAGAACATTCTACATTATATTATATTTTACATGTAATTTTATGTCAATATTCGATGTTCAAACATAGCTTAAGCAAACAGCTTATAAAAAAAAATTGTGCCTATGGATTTTAATAATTTTTGAATGACATTAAGAACTACTGCTGTCGAATCTTCGATTAAATTTTCAAGTATTTTGTAGTAGCCAAATTTTTTTTATCACCGATTATAAAAATAAAATGTAAAAAAATCGAATATTTTAAATGACTATAAGTGGCTTAAAAATCAATATAATATTTTGAAAAAAATATTGCATAAAAGAAATACCAATCTTAACAGCTGGTAGAAATTTAAAAAATCTGCGACTTATACTTTTTGAATTATAACAAATATTTAAAATCGTCTGAGAATAAATCGCTATTTTTCTGCAGTTTCGTAAATATTTAAATTTCAAACAGTCATACAATTTTTTCCTTTAATTCCGGTAGAAATTTTTTTAAAGATTTTTGAAGAGTAGCTTATACATAACCTCGTGTTAAAATTTTGAACCTTAAGTATGAACAGAAAAAATTTTATGAATTTTTAACTACAAAAAAACTTGCAAATTATCGTGATTTTTACATATTTCGTATAAATTGTAACTTTGAGCACTTATAAAAAAAAATTGTGACTTACGATTTTAGATTTTTTTTTATCAGTTAAGGAACAACTTATAAGAAACCTTGTATTAAATTTTCAAGATTTTCTAGGCAGCCAAAAAATTTTTATCGTTATTTAAAAAAAAAATACTTAAAAATATTGAAAATTTCAATTGTCTATAAATAGCTTAATAAAAGTCAAAATACTTTGAAAATTTAATGGTGTATAGAGAACGCTTATTTAAACATTTGGTGAAAATTTCAAGTATTTACATCGATTAGTTTTTGAGTTATAGCAAAATAAAAAATTTGATTATGTCAAAAACTGGTCTTGCGTAAAAACTCCCGTTTTTCCCAAATTTTTTTATGGTTTTTCCCGTCGCATTTAAAAAATATTGGAAATTTTTAACTTTTGACCCCCCAAAGTACCAAATAGATTCACTTTCCTTTCAGAAAAGTTGCTACATAAGGCAATCGAAGTATTTTTACTGCCCCAAAACGTGTCGACAGACACAAAAAAAAAAAAAAAAAAAAAAAAAACACACATCATTGTAAAATCAATACATTCTTCACTCCGTTCAGAATCTAAAACACACATCATTGTAAAATCAATACATTCTTCACTCCGTTCAGAATCTAAAAAAAAAAAAGAAAAATTATATTTGAAAATATATCAACTTATATACGTATGTTCAAAATCATATTACCAAGTTAGATTTGTTGAATTAAGTTTTGACTAGAAAAAATGATTGAAATAAGTCGGAAAAAAATTATAATAATAATGGTAAAAATATTTTAAAATGTAAGGAATTATATTATTAATTATATTTAAGATTAGCTGATTAATTGTTTTTAAAAATTGAAAATTTAATATCTATAAATAATATATCGATTTAACGAAAGAGTATGAATAAAAAAATAATTTTTAACCATGTCAATCATCAAAATCATTTTCAGTTCTAAGCTTATAAATAGAAAGAAAATCTAGTGTTTTCTAAACGTTTAACTTTTTCAAATGCATGATAATTTTGTTGAAATACCTTTTTTGAGCTCTATTGCAGTTCAACCACTATCTGATTTTCACTGTAGTACAGATTGACCATTAACTTTTTTTTTTTCAACCCAAGTGAAATCCGGCTAAAACATGTGTGACCCTACCTATTTTTATTTTACGCGTACACATTAATTATTTTACATTTGTTTTAAGCAACTTTAGTTAATATTGCCAAAGAAAAAAATATTTTTTAATACCAGAAAACAATCACATATAAATAGTACTGGTAGTAAATATTTGAAATTTAATTTGAATGTGAATTATCTATAATTGAAAACAATTGGTAGATTGTGTAACGTTTAGAAAAATGCAATAGAACGTATATGAAGTAAAGCTCTAAATTTCCGGTTGAAAACCAACTTTACTTAATCAAATAACTTAATGCTATACAATTTAACAAACGATTTAATAAATACTATTGATAATAATTTATATTATGAACGATGGAAAATAAATTCAGGCACATACTTATTGAAGGGTTTATTAAATGAAAAGTAGAAAAATAATGTGATTCTAAATAATTTGATAATGGCAGATGAGGTTTGATGAATATTTAATTAGTTACACCATAGACCGTGATAGAATTATATCGCTTTAAATACAGAGTGATAAAGATTAATTGATTCGAAGATAACTCGATTACATCTTAATATTAATTAAGATTAGTTTTGTTCACGTCGAATAATTATTACATTAGTACCTATATATTATATCTAAGTCCATTAATTTTGATGAAACAGTATCAACTTAAAATTTTCCACGTCACACTTTGTACTTTAAAATTTAAATTATCAAAGAAAATTTGATCTTGGAAACATTTAAGATCATTTTAGCTTTGGTATTAAATAATGATTTATCGGATATAATACCTGTATCTGTTCTGATATTTACTGAAAATATAAAATATAACTTTAACCAATTTTCATTCGTTAAACTGATATTGTATCTTGTAAAACGATTCATCGTTATACGAGTATTATTACGGTTTATTAACGATTACCGTAAAGGAATCTTCGTTAAAATAACTTTTTTGAGAATTTAAAAAAAATAGTTCACCATTTGTCTTTGTGTACATTCCAATAGTTATTAAGTTATTTAAATAAGTATTTGTGATTTGTTTGACATAATTAAAAAATTTAATTTTTATTATAATGTAATAATATAATGCAACAGTTATTACAATCCATACAGATATTGTTACACGTATTTTCATCATTTAATTAGATAGTTTTAATATAATTTCAAATATACTCGTAAATCATTTTAAGAAAATTTTTCCCATATCGAACGTGGATTCATGAGTAGAAACAATACAATTATTATTGGCCGATGAAAGGAAACTCCTTTATTGTTTTTAGGTGAAAGGAGTTCCTTCCAAATATCGAGAGTCAGTACTATCTCACATCTAAATTTAAGGGGTAGGAGGAGAAATTTCCGTGTGAAATGGCTTAAAATTTTCTAAAATAAAACAAAACAACTTACAGCTTCTGAAATATCATAATTATTATGTATATATTTCATATATATTATATTTGTTGGATAGTATTTTTCCATTAAATAAACTGTTTATTTATTTAAATATTCTAGTATATGTCACTAACTATTATTTTACAAATACCATAAATTATTTATAAATATAATAACCTCACATAAACACACACACACACACACACATACACACGCAAACGTATGTATCCAATACTTTTGAGTTAATAATTTAATGAAATTAATATAATTTAATTTTTATTTTAGTATTATAATATTTTGTTATGTAAAATGTTTTCAAACTTTTGTATTTTATTATTATTTTTTCTGCTTATGTTGTATTTTATCATTTTTAATTGAAACGCCAGATTACGATGGATTATGTGGATTATAGAAAACTAAAATTGTACAAGTAATAATAAATTAAATGAAACGGTTAATTTGAAAAAAATAGCAGATTTAATTCAATTTAATTGTGCACATAAAATCAATCCACGCATAATTATTACAATTAAAAGACTGCTGTGTGGTAAAATGGGTTGCCGGACAATAAATATTTCTAGACTTAGGGTTCGGAATATATTATTAAATAATATATAAAAGCGGTACAGATGCATTTCCTCAGGGTTTATTTCTCTCTCTCTCTCTCTCTCTATCTCTCACCCATGTCTGTATTTGCGTTTTAGAAATATATAGACGTGGATTTATTTTTTTAAATAGAAAATGACGGAAATGCATTAATGTGGATGGAAATAAAGTCCCGTCGGGTACAAAAGGTTTTATTGGTTGTACGTACTCAGTCGATGGGATGAAGGACTCGGTGAAACTCGTTCAAAGAGCATTGTATTTTCCTTTGGTCTCTCGTAGGAGTAAGCACTGGAAATGGGTTTAATAATCATTGATTTAAAATTAAGCGAGTTTTGATGTTGGAAACTACAATTATTAGATTATGTGATAAGTCCTTATAGTTTTGCTATCATTATTTCATCGTGTACTGATTATTGATTCAACGTAGCAGTAACATAATATTGAAAAGTAGTGACCGCATTCCGCCTCTAGAGATGATCAAAAATAAATTCTTCATCATAAACGGATACAGTGTTTAATTTGGTTTTGAAAAACCGCCGATGGCTACTACAGTATTAATCAAAACTACTATTGAAATCAAAAATCAGTTACTTTTAATTTTGTAATAAATCATCTCTACGACGATAATATACACATTTTCTCTACTCAATCCGAAAACCAATACCATCGTTGACGATCGTTGTGATTCATATTTTGAACTACTGTCCCATATGAATAACACAGCTTGAGATCATGACAGATTATGCTCCATCTCCATAGAATTATTAACAATTTATCTATCCAGTTTAATTTTTTACTCAAAAATACGATTTATTACATTTGATAATTTATATTATATAGTCAAGAATACAATTTAAAGATAAACATTATTTTTTCTACGACATAATTAAAAATTTTAGAAATGTATGACTTATAATTAGTTTAAATAAATATTCACAAATTACAATTTCAAATACACTTTAGTAGGCAACCAATATTTAAAAGAGAAAAGTTAATTTGTTGGACTAGAATAGGTAGAGTTGGCCATTATTTTTTTAGTCATCTGCTTCGGTTGACGGAAAGAGAAGAGAGAATTTAGGTTAGTAAATTTAGATGATTTTTAGTTAATGAGTAAAGTGAATTGACTTGGTAACTGTATAAAAATTAAAATTTTTAAGTATTTCAATGATTATATATAATTAAACATTATTATTTATTTATTGTGTAAAACTGGCCCAAAACTAACTTATTTAATCCCATATAGTTACGATGTGGTTACCATGCAGCTTACCATTTTTCGATTTTATTGTTGATGTAAAGGACTTCTATAATACGAGGACTTCTATACGAGTGTATTGAAAATCATTTAAATATTGAAAATAACTTAATTTCCTACTCAAAGTATAAAATCTAATCAATTTCCTAATAAAATATCACTTAGCATTTAGTAACGAATGCAAATTGATCTTTTCCTCGATATTATTAATTTTCGTGAGTGGAAAATAATTAAACCGTCAATCATTTGTCTGATATTATCTTCTCGGTAGGTATTTACATTTATACACAACACATTCTGCGTTTTAGGTGTTATTATAAATGGGAAAGAACGACGATTACAGTAAGTAATCATTTTGAAAATGAAATCGATATTTCAATAATGATACGCTACTTCCCAATAGATTCTTCTAGAAAACTACACTATAGTCGTACGGGAATTTCGTTTCTATCTATATACTTATTTATACGTACACACACATACTCATATATATATATATGACAATATACGTTTGGTTACAATGGAACATGACCTAGCCAATGCGCGACTTGTACTTCGCTGTCTCTGCAATTTGTCTTTTTATCCCCTTCTCCTCTAGAAGTAAGCGGTCTTTTGATTATTTTTCAAACGACAGATTAATGGTCTTCACGTTCCGCTCGTTTTTAACCATCTTTCCATTGACAGCTTCAGGATATTATTTTTTTGTTAAAACATTTTATTTCATTCTCCTGTGTACTCGTCTCCTCCACCTTCCCATGGACGTCTTCGTGCACCACTAGTGGTAATAATTTATTTCTTTGCACTCGGTAAACTGAAACCGAACACAGATAATGTCTCTATTCTATATCACACAAACTGGCGTGTAAATGTATTCCATTTCCGTGTATATTTATTGCCCCTAGAGCGATAAATATGTTTTATTATCGCGATGCAGCAAATAAAAAGAAATTAAAAAAAAGAAGAAAAATAACGTCGAAACATTTGAATATCGCATATACCTCTTAATTATGAATATGTAACAATAATAAAGTTTATACTTGGAATGATGGATTACCCAACATGTCTTAAATTAAACAAAATCGATACAAACACCGGAGAGGACGTAGGAATTAGATCATCAATGCGTACATAGTGGAATATTTTTTCCAAATAATTCCTTATACGTTATCACCGAGGAAGTTTTGTTTTAAAAAAGTAATTAGACGTTATTTTTTAGACTTAATTAGACTAATCGAAAAAACCGCTTGGTCCTCCAAAACAAAGATGAATTGATGGAGTCTATAATGACCTAGCTATACTGGGAATCCTGAACAGTGAAAAACTATGGATAGAAACAAATAAAGTGATGCTTGTAGCAATATACCTGAATAGTCTATACTAAGCCTAAAATAAATAAAATACTTTTTCAAGTACCTCTTTTAGCACCAGTGGTAACTTTTAAAAAATAGGAAAATAACTACTGTGCAGGTAATTGAGTATCATGATTATTTTTTTCCAGTTATGTTCTTATGTGCGATAAAAAAATGGAAAAAGGAACTTGGAATTAATGTGAAATTATAATTTACTTATTATAAATCAAGCAGTTCTATGTCTTATTGTGTTCAGTTGCGCTGGAGATTAATCGTAAGGAGTTTGAATCAGTGTAAAAATATAATAATTGCAAACGGATTTAAATCAAAAACTTTTATCTCATCTAATATTTTAGGAATCAAGTATACTGTAAAATATAACCATATTCGCTCATTTATTATACATTTTTGCATCTCAATAGTTAGTGCACAAAATTTCTGTTAGATCATTGCTAATGCGGTCACGTTCATTTTGATTTGAATTCATCTCGATAAATCCATCGACATTAGTAGCATGGCCTGTATGTAAGTATCGTAACCATTGCTCACACTTCAACTACCAATAAAACATAATAGGTATGTTTTAAATAAACAATATAAATATAAATATAACCTATTTTAAAATGTTTTTATTGTGAAATCATCTAAAACGTTTTTCCGATGTTAAATTATTGTTTTTTTTTTTTAATAAAATCATTTGTTTTGGGCGCCGGAAGAGTACAAGATAAAATGTCTCTCGAACCTCTACAGTGTCAACAAATATTTTGCAAAACAATATGGTCTAAATGAAAGTGTGTAAATTGATTCCAATCCCTTTCTCTATTTTGTAAATGGGACTATAATTTGAGATTTTAGAACGCGGCATAGAATATAATTTAAGAGGAAATTATGGTACTGCCATAATACAAGAGACTTTCTAGCATGTTTTGTAACCGGCTACCAACCATTTTGTTTAAAAGTTATTTTGGACAACATTATTATCGATGTGAAAATTATTTACCTAGTTCGGTAAACAATATAATTTTTGCGATCGCTCATAGCACCGCGAAAGCAATACGCCATTGATCGACAAACAACGAGTTTTAATTACGGAATAGTTTTAATTAACACGGATAAACCTGCAAACGCCGAATCGTTCGTTCTTCAGCCGGCTCATAAGAAAACAAATGACTTACATACACGAACTATCGCTTGACATACGTAATATGTATGTGAACAACCAAGTGTGTGTGTGGGGTACACTTCCAAAAATATATACATTTGTTTATAATATGTGCGTTGTGCGTGCGTATTGTAGAGGACGTGACAAAGACACGTTTACAATTATACATATACGGCTGCGATAGCGTAGAATCCACATAAATGCGATTGCTAGAGAGTACAATTTTACTGCCACCGTCGACGTATATTATATTTTTGCTATACGACTGCACATAGTAACACAAAGCGCTCCGAAATAACGGTAAAATTACCGACTTTGAGAAAACGATAATGTGTAGGTTCGTGTTTTTGTCATCGCGTGAGAGGATGTCTTCTAAAGGGTTTCTGTCACAGTACCTTTTTAGAACAGCGTATGTGGCTAATTATGTAGCGTATATTTATAATAATAATAATAATAATAATAATTAAAATTACAATAATAGTAATAATATAGTTTAGTTTGCTATTATTATCGTTTTGTGTGCACGTTGAATACAAAACAAAAATATCATTATAGACGAACCGGAACTGTTATTGTTAAATGAACAGCTATCAGAACTTGAGGGACATTATAGAATAAACGTAAGCTGCAAGAATAATATCATCAAGTACCATTTTCGTTAAGC